>UZAF01019699.1:0-13632 GCA_900617895.1 Haemonchus placei | reverse complement strand
ACCTCTAACATGGTTCGCGCAACAGCCCTTGGAATTCGGCGGCGGAAATTAATGCACACACCTAATACTATACTTGGGTAAAAATAATGCCCAAAACAAATACTACATTTTGAGCGCGCCGGAGCTGAAGGTCTTGGTTTTACAGTCACCAGAGAGCTATGTTTCGATACTCACTGCCTTAGCACTGTTCCAATGTTGAAATCTAGGCTTTTTCTCTGCTCCGTTTACTCAATAGTAAGGATCCAACTGTTTTTCTTAAGGCTCTTGGGCTTGAAATGTTCGTTCGAACTATCCTTGACTATGAAACTGTTTCCTCATACAAGAAGAAATTATTCAGGCCGTCGAGCGGGCTCAAACAATTTCACTAGGAGTTTTTCTAGAAGAGCATGTGGGTACTCTTACAATAGCATCCCTCATGCTGTTGTAGGAAATGAAATTTTGAACATAGACCCACTTAGCAAAAAGAGTGATAGATGATTTACGAGCGGTGCATTGAATACTTTGTACAAGAAGAAATTATTCAGGCCGTCGAGCGGGCTCAAACAATTTCACTAGGAGTTTTTCTAGAAGAGCATGTGGGTACTCTTACAATAGCATCCCTCATGCTGTTGTAGGAAATGAAATTTTGATTATAGACCCACTTAGCAAAAAGAGTGATAGATGATTTACGAGCGGTGCATTGAATACTTTGCACAATTTCATCCGATGCTGACAAGTTCATTACCTCCAACCCCTCCAAAACTAAAGGCAACTCAAAGGAATCATGCTTTACTCGGAACTTCACGAGGCAGGCACTTCTATAGGCAAAGAGCTGGCTCAGCGTATGTTAAGTTTAGCAGAAACGCCAACTACTCAGCCAACCTCTCCAAGGTTAGACAGGAAATACTCCATTTCCTCAGAAAGTAGCTATTTGTAACCTCAGTCTCCACTGGTGGTATTGCCACTAAAATCTGTGCTAACATTATCTTTTCTATTGTTTTATGTTCCTTAAGATGTACATTAGTCGTGTGTCAGCTACTAACATTTGGATGCGTTTGTTTGTTTTGATGTTTCTTTCGCATGTTCCTTACGGGCATGTTATAAATGACTAAATAAACAGTATGTTTTAAAGACGCTTTTGACTTTCGCGAAGAGTTGCACCGTGAAATTTTCACTGTCGAAGCACATCTTCAGAATCAGAAAATTGCTCCGAAACAGGGAATTGCCATGTGAGCCGAGTTTTTTCTCTCGCTGCCTTATGTTTTTATCGCAAACATTGCCAGCAACTTGTATAAAAACAATTTATCACACTTATTGCTAACTATCTTGGATTCTCTTTTTTCACTGATACCGTAGAGCACTCAAGACACACCGATAAGGGCATCGCAATTCAAGCATGAATGAGAGAAATGAGTGCTTTTCCATAATCTATGACTTTTTTGACCATATATAATTATTGGAACTGCTGGGTTACTTATGGTTGCACGTACATAAAGCATCGTGCATCTGCAGTCGCAAGACCGGTGCACAACAAGGGAGACTATCATTTCGTTGAGTACTTTGAGCCTTCAGGGGTTGGAATAAGACGCATACGCAGAATGAATCTCACTGGGTTCATTTCGAATAACATCGGTACATTTCAATAGATGTATTTGAAAGCAAGTGAGTAAAATGAAAAGTAAATGAGTGAAGATAGTGCTTTCAGGAAGAAATGATTCCTCTAGACGAACCAATTGATGTGAAGTTACTCGAAAGTTCCATCAGTACGCAAAGGTGAAACATGAAGTTTGAAACAAAGCTGGACCAAAGGATCTCGCGTTCGGCGGGATCTCAATTTTAACGGTGTGAGTGTTAGAGCCTTTTCACCGCTGAAATCGAAACAGTTGCGCTTCCACTTTTTACAAAGCTTTGTAAAAACTCAAGGCGAGCTCTATTTTTCTGCTGTGTTTCGTCAAACAACTTAAAAGGCAAATTGCTGTTCAGGAGAGATTCCCTGTTACTTGTGATGTGCTCCGACAGTGAGAATTCGATGACGCAACATTTCGCAAAAGCCAAAAGTATCTTTCAAACACTTTTGGTAGGTTCATGTGAGGGTAAAAAAAGGAGCTGCTTCCGAATAGGCTTTTTTTGCAAAAAACAGAATCGGCGCTGAGCTCGCATAAACTAGTGAATAATGGAAGGAACCAAAAATACCTCGGATTACAGAAAGCTATTGCGAGCCCAGTACCCTAGCTGAGCTCGGCGCTACATAGATACCTCGCGGACCGTCTTGACTTATTGTTAGTTGGTTGCATAAGGTATTAGTCCCGTGCACGACATGCCGTTTTGGCACGACACAACTCACCCCTAACGTTTGCTCTCTTTCATTGAAATTGCGCAGAAATGAACAGATACTACCGCCTTTTCCGTAATATTACACAGCTTCTTAGTCCTCTGGATTTCTCTGGACCAATACTGTATGTACTGCAAACAAGCCATATTAGTGAGAGGGGAGGTCGAATAACTGAGATGAAGTGCCCCTAGAACTATAATCAAAGCGCCATCGCGCAACAGGCGATACCGATCGGCGTAGCAGAGTTTGTAGTTTACATATAGGAATTCATGACGATGCCTCACCGCCAACGCTGAATATTTCCGTGCAGCCCATGACTAGTATGCACAATACGTAGACTTTTCTGATCGATATCTTCTTTCTGTAATATTCCCAGTTGTTTTTTCGTATTCCCCCACCCCCCCCCCCCCCCCTTCTCAGAGCCTAGAAGGAGTTAAACAGAATTTGGTAATTCGAACAAGCATCTTCACAATTGTAGGGAATTCAGGTAGAAACGTCAAATAGGTCACTCGTTTGAACTCAGTCAGACAATCGAGACCTTCAGCAACCAATGCTGCGAAAACTATTTTTTTATTGTTATTCGAGTCAGCTATCGTCATTTTTACAATAGAAACCAGCACCATCCGAGTCAGCTGCAGTAGTTCATCTGCTGTATTGAAAGTTCTTGCCTTTATTCACTGACTGCTTTGCCTTTTGAGAGCGTTTTTTGAACTCTCTTCTTCGACCACTGCGATACGTCAGTAGCTAGTTTGTAGATTCTGCTCTTTATTCCAATTCAAATGTTTAGGGAAGCTATTCTTCGAAGAAGAATTTGGAGGAGATCTTCTTGTCTCAGATTTTCCTCGAAACATGGAAAACTGTGAGTTTCGGCTGATCCTAAACAGATTTGACATGGAGGCCGGGAATTTCTAAAGATACGGTACTCTTCCTTTCAGAGCAGCGAGAGAGATGAAAAGCTCTGTCATGGGTACGTTAAGAAGTGACAGCAAGACACAAGACAGTGCGCATGGAGGTGTGCATATGCCTCCAGGTCGCAATGAGAACGAGTCTTTTCTGAGCCGCATAGTGATTTTCGATTATGCTGTATAACAATCTCAAAATGTTTTCCGAGTGGCCAGACGAATAGGACCACCTCAAAGGAGAGCAAAACTTGGACTTTATCTCACGACGATCTTGTTCCCTGTCTGATTGCTTTCAAACTCCAACGGCGTGTATTGTTTCCAAACCGACCGACCGACCGACGGCGTCGCTGGCTACGTGTCGACAACACTGAACACCGATGGATCACCCGCCCTGACGACTCACTCGGCCCTGAACGCCATCGGTCCGCGTCAACACGTGGACAGCAACGCCGTCGGTCGGTCGCTCGGTCGCTCGGTGAAAACAATGCACGTCGTTGAGTTTAAAAGCCCACTTATATGGTCTGTCGGTGTAACGTGTCTTAGAGCCCATGAGTAGGGTAAGGCGATAACGGCAAACTCCTACTGCCAAGAACTCGATATATGTAAGTCATGGCAAGCTGCAAGAAAAGTGTCCTGCTTCAGTGAATCAAAACGGCCCGATCCCCTTTCACGACAACGCTAGACCGCACTGCAACATGTACGGGAAATCGTTTGGAACTGGTCGTGAAATGCTCTCACACCTTTCCCATTTTCCCGATATATACTCTACGGACTACAATTCTTTCATCAGTTGAACAGTTTTTTTTAAGAGGTTAAGAGAAATCGTTCCGATAAGAGGAGGATGTCGAAATGGTCTCCTGACCCTTTTTGGGCTTGGGCTCTTCTATTCTCTTAAGATGCATGCTTTTTTTTACTAGTAGAGAATTTTCTCCCTTGTGGAACGTTGGCAGAAGTTTGTCGTATCTGATGCCTTATATACCTCGAATAAAGTGATCAGAACAACCTCATGGCATAGGTAGGTTTATCCTTTCTCAATTCACTCTTCCATAACAAAATTCCTGGTTGATATCCTTCAGCTATGATTCTTCCAGTACCCTATTATGGTAGGAGGTGAAGTCTTAAGTGGCAGAGCTGGCACGTTTGTCATGTGGCGTAGGTATTCCTGGAGCGAGAAGCATTCGAATTGCTTATGCAAATGCGTACCTGTCTATGAGCGCTAGCGCTCATACACGTAGTAACATTTCCCACATAGCAATGATGACAGCTCTTGAATAGCTATATAGCGGGGGTTGACTAGTTAGCCATCCGGCCGTCGTCTGCTCGGCCGTCTGTGACTCTGTGCAAGGCGTCCGCTGCTGAGTCTCTACCCTCCGCCACGCCCACGTCGTATCTCACGTCTAATGTGGCTGCTCGCGGTCGTACTGGTACTACCGCTCGTCGCTTCCCTGACAGCTCGAGGTCCAACGGCTGTGTTGCACTTGCAAACAGCCAAGACGTCAGCCGCACATCCCCTTCATGCTTCCGGTGAAGTAACGCTTTGGTGTGCTCCTGACAATTTGCAGGTACGTGAGTATCAACTGGCTGTTTTTCTGTTTCCAATGATATCCGGCTGTAGAGCAACTGCTACTTGCTCGCCTATTCCAACTTGAATTGGGGTGGCGACGATAGCCGCCCAGTGGCCACTCCTCGTAATCCAATACGCCGCTGGGCGAGAAACGCAATTAGAGGATTCGTAGACCTCACGCGAAGATTTGTAAACAAGAGGAAGACGGCTATTCTGTCGCTGCTAATTGCCTTTAGCCTCCCTCCTAGTCGCGAGTAACAACCACTCTTATCCCTCACTCCAAATCAAAAAGGGTAAAAAGTAGGGAAGATCTCCGGAAGGTTTGCAATCGGTTCAAATCCCCACCTACTCCCCTCCAAGTGCCGTATGGCTTAGCACCTGGCATAGGCAGCCTAGCACCGTTAGGTGGAACTGTATGCCAAATTCACGGGTACATGTCTGCAAATTAGACGCCCTCCTTCCCGGGGAACATTTTTCTACATAGTTTACGATAAACTATTCGTCTATTGAAAACAGCCCATTCTGGGACGCCAAACCAAAAAAGCCCAGAATTGCTAAGCATTATATCTGAGTGGAAGCACTGACCACAGCTTCTTAGAGAGGTCTCTGACATTTGAAAACAGCTCCAATCAGGCTAAAGAGCGGCAGCTGTCGACCGATGATGTTCGGCCTTCAATAGAATGGCTGGCCCTGCACCAGCTGCCAATGGACCAAACAACCATCACGTGTAAAGCGCTCTGCGATGAGGGCGGTAATTCATTTAGAAAAAACATCAGTCAATCGATCTTGATGACAGTGCTATTTCTGACAATAAAACCGGACCTAATGACAGTCCTTATTCGGTTGCAGATCACAATCCGGCGAGCATCGTTCCTGCGCAAGCGTGACAAGAAGCGTTTTGAGGCACAGTTATCGGAGAACAAAAAAAATGCCACGCTCACGTTCCCATCGGCCACAGTTGGTGATGCTGGCGAGTATACTTGTGAACTGGACACGCAGCATGGACGGCTCACCACTCAAATCCATCTTTACGGTATGTTCTCAGATTTACTAGTTGTCTTTCACAGTAAAACGTTTCTTCTGTCACCTAATTCCTATGATCCTCTTTGAAGCTCAGTATTTTTATTACTCCATTCGATTTCGATCTTTTCCTCAGCGCCCACACATTGGTTGATGGTCTGTTCCGCTACAACGACAATATTTGCAGTTTATTCCTCTTTATTCCTCTTTACGACTAATCGTTGATGCCTTATCCTCATTGAAAACAGAAATCCTTCAGAGCCATAAGAATTGAAAATTAGTTCAGAACTATCAAAATAAATACAAAACATTTCAATCTAACAAGCGAACAGATGGTGGGCTGGAAATCGGTGCTACACAACCGAGCCCATATATTCCCCTTTCGTTATGAATGGCGAAAGATCTTTATGCACGCAGAGGTCCATAGTGGGATTCCCAATAAGTATAGTAATGGCTATACTGGAGGTACACACAAGCGGCACGACGGGTTGTTGACTATTTTGCATTTTCCGTGGGATCCCTCCATGCTGGGCTGTGCGAGCCTTCATTCACTTCGGCCTGCAGTAGTGGTTAATGAGGGCTTGGCCATGGATCATATCGACCGCCATAAACATCACTGGACGTTGTATGTTACTAAAAGCCGTTTTTCATTCAATTTTTTCGTTTTGTAGATCCTTCGTCAGTTTCAATCAATAGGGAAATCTCTTGACATCTACGATAGAGAAGTTACCCATGCCTTAGGTGCCACCTAGCCCTATGCCTACTTCCGCCTTCCGAAAGCACTAGCTTTCAATCGCTGGAGGGACTTCCTCTAACGAGTAAGTCGATGACATAGAAAATCATGGTAATTAAGGAAGCACTGTGTGAATAGCCGCTATTTGGCTGTCCTCCCTTTCTCTTGCTCTCCACCCTCCCGCTCCCACGTGATCTCTTTGTAACCAGCCAACATTGGAATTTAATTCCGTGGTTCCTAGCTGCTCCTTTTTTCCCTTTAGTTCTCGTTCGTGCTGATTTCTCCTTTGCTCTGTGCGTCTTCAACCTTGCTCGGCTTCCTAATTACATATCCTTCTATGCTTATCTGAATAGCAAATCTCAATCCACCACGTGAGAACAACGGCTCCCTCGGAGGAAGCGGAGAAAGCGTCGTTTCAAGCAAAGAACGTCTTCTCACTTCTACGCATTCGAAAAAAAGGGAGGGGACCCAGTTGAACGACTTCCCCTGGACAACCCCTTGAGCACGTCGTGCTGGGGGCTTTCATTTCGAACTTCTTGGGGTTTTTGGTAAAAAAAACTCCAACATGCAGGTAACAGGCGATGTTGTAGTTATAATTAATTTGTTTAATCAGCTGCTACTTTTTAGCGGTCCTGGAATGAGGGAAGGCTTGTTCCGTTCAGATTTTGTTCAGGGGTCGGGCTAGTGCTTTTAATTTCCTGCTCGTTTTCCTTGTTTACTTCTTCATAGATTTTATATTGGCCTACTGGAGGTGTCATTCCTGCAACCCTGTGGCATGTTTGACGTTTGTTCCCGTTTCTGCCGATTTTTTGTCAGTGACCACAGAGCGACTCTGTCGAGAACGCTCTTCAAAACTGTCAAAAAGTTGTACTGCTGCATCCTTTCCATGTCACTAATCATGTAATAATAAGAGGATGGTAGAAAAAGTGACACCGGAGGCAAACCTGAGTGGTTTTTGGAACAGCTTTCGCACCCTTTTCATATGACAGACAGGAAACACCAATGGGGTTCGGTGGCGCCTTCCTACAGTGTCTGTCTTTTCACAAATTGATTCCTACGTGGGGTCGGAACTGTTGAGTTCCTCTACTTCTTCTTCTCCTTCGCATGGTTCCCTCTTTGTCCGTTTTCAGTACATAGCTGGTATCGTAGTGCTCTCTGAACAGACTATGAGATCGCCCATACATAACGCTCATTTTGCTTACACGTTGCTTGCTTTTGGTCGGCTCCACTTGAGAGTTGGATTTTTGGAAAGCTGGAGATCAAAATATTACTTTTCCTCACGATTTCTTATCCGCTAACTTTATGAACAAGTTTAAATTGCTCAACTCATTTATTTTCGATACTCCTAGTACAGCAATGGCAAAAAAATGTTCATCTTTTCCAGCGCCATTTTGGCGCTCTTCCTTTTTCTAAAGGGCAATTCATATACTATAAGAAATCTTAACAATCCTATTGGCTCAGGGAACCTGAAAGAGCCTCTCTGCTTCATTTTCCGCTCACATTTCCTGGTGATTTCCCCTCATTGTGAAAGCGTTGTTTGTCTGCAACACAGCTAATCCGTTCAGTGATTGGTGATTGCTTGACTTGGCTCTTTCTTGATAAGCAGGTGTATGGGAGATCGTCATTTACCTGAAGAAACAAACGTATATAGAAAGTTATAAGTATTCGGAGGTATTTGAGAGTTTCCTTATTACTCCAAAGTCTGTTCAATGGTATGGCATTCTTCAGGGCAATCTCGAGCGAAAATTTTAGCGTATATCTTTGTCGTTGTCCTTCTATAGCAATATCTGAGTCCCAATTGCATCCGTACTTACATTGGAAACTGAGGGCAAGTCATATGAGAAATCTTTGAGAGGGATGATTAACGGCGAGCGTCTTTTCGTTTATGAGGAAGGTCGTCATGGGTTAGGACTTCCAGAGAATCCATTAGACAATCGAATATTACCCTTGCAGACTCCTCTGATGTTTTGCGGGTAAAAAAAGTGAGAAAGAATTAAGGAGTATGAGAACGATTTCAGTACAAATTCTGGGGTGTTCCGTGTCCCCATCTGGATCAAAATTCGCAAAAACAGTAAGTGGCTCCGATAAACTGATACTGAACGTATGGAGTAACTGAGTAACACTCAAATGACCATTACTTGCATACTTCAGCATGTTCTTGTTTTGCAACTTGTCATCTCCCCATCACCCGCTCGCATTTCGTTATAGTACAACAACATGTTGTGTTCAAAATCTGCGATTACATCTCACGCTCTGTAGGTGTTTTTATTGTGACCAGCATAATAATAAGATTTGCTTCACATAGCATGCTTCATAGCGAAATAATGGAGCAATGAATGAAGCCTGAAAACTAATATCAAGAATATTAAATCATGTGAAGTGAAAGGTTGGTCGAATATTGTCCTATAGAGGAGGGGTAAAAGTCGGGGCGGGCCCACGCATTCGACTTCCATCCAGCAGCGTAGTGGTGCTGCATGAGTGACCTATGCAATGACTTACGGTGGCCAGCCGATGTACAAGTCAGTGCTTTTGCCTGCCTAGACGAGTCTGGTACCGATTACCCTACCTCGGAGCGATGGCACGCTTGGCCCGAGCGGATTTCCAGAATTGGAACCATTGACCATGTGTATGTGATAGTGCGCGAACGATCCCGCTAGTCGACCGATCGCCCACTCATCCTGTGCCTCATCCTGTTAAGTAGTGGGATCGCTCGCGCACGGGTGTGGTGCAGTAGCACCGAAATTGTCGCGGCGAGGGGGACGCAGCACGCGAAGAAATTTAGCAGAATGCAGCAGCAAGTTTATGCCAAAGGTAATAATCGCATAGCGATTGAGCTGTATGAGGAACGCCAGAGTTGTAATAACAGTGAAGCGAATGGTCCGCGACAGCAGCGTGCGGCGAATCGATTACACAAAACCGATCCTACTATCCGTCTCCCGCGGGGCTAGTACCACGCGGGTTATTTTGGAGGCATCTTCCGAATCAACTTCTCAGCGGTGTCGGTCCCCCTCAACCGTGGTCTAGACGAAATATGCGTTCAAACGATAACTTCGATAACTTTGGATGGAACTAGTAGGCGTGGTGCTTCTTGAAATGTAATTAACGCTACTAAGTGTTCCTTTACATCTAATTAAAAGTGGCACCATATATTAATGGAACCCGGAAATGGAACCGACGCAAGAAGCTGAACTTGAAGTGAGTACTGCAAGACATATGTATTGTCGAATTGCTTCAAATCCGCTCGCCCTGTTTTTCCATCATGGAATCGTAATTGTTTTGACGAGGCCTTTATGTGAGATCATTTCCGCCATTTGTCAGAGAATGTCCCGTAGACCATTTCCATGGAAACCACGCATCAATTCTACGCTGCCAAGCGTTTGACTACTGGATTCGCTCATCAGCAGGGGGTAAGACGAAGAATAAATGAGAGCTTGGCTTGGTCAGAAATTTGATCATGTAGAATTTTATTAGACATTAAAAAACTTCTCCATGGGGCGATGTCCTGGATCTTCCACGATTCCGGGGAACCCCCATAGTTAGGGTTTGAACTTAATAACAATGTGTTAGATGGTATCAGTAAGCTTTGGGTAATAAGGAGAATGACCATATAGAACAAGCCATACGCCTTTCAAGTCATCGAAGAACGATAAGTAAATGGCTTCATTCATAGTGGCTGAGACAGAGTTGCAGAGTGGGTGGCCCCGCTGTAGATGAAGGGTGGCATTTACTTAGATGCGATTACTTTTCCTTGTGATCTCTGATCTTCTCCTTTTGGGAAAATGTTTGGTAAGAGACGGTTGTTTTCGACGATGATATCGATTATTGAGTTTTTATAAGCTTGAGGGGAGCTGGTCAAGTTGGAGTGGCTTTGGAGTCTCTTTTATTTCACTTAACAATTCTCTCTCCATGTATTTGAGAGCAAGGCATCGTAGTCATGTCCACTCGATCTTGTATAGGGCGATGAACAATAGAAGCATCAGTCATGCGAACCCTCCGACTGAATGTATATTGTGATCTGTCTATGCTATGCAGCTTTTCGATGAGTGACTCCAAAACCACTGTAGATTACGACTCAAACTAAGATTTACAGCGGGTAATTTAAGTCGACAGACAGTATAGAACATTCCCCATTCTTTCGATGTGATATTCCTTGTCTGTTTCATAAGTTTGTGAGTTTTGAAATAGAGATAGCCTCAATGTGGAAAGTTTTTCTTCGTGATTAATCTGATAGTCCAAACTGGACGGTGATGTTTGATTATCATTTGGTCTCTGTGTACTTCCTGGTTACTAAAGTGCCAACTTCTGCCTGATTTTGTGTACTGTCGTATGAAGATGGTTTATCTTTACGATCTTCAGCAGTGTTCCGTTTCGCAATTGCGCAAGTCCTTCATGTCTCAAGGGAAATTTCCTTTCCTCATATTTGCAGTCACTCAACTTATGGGTACGTCGGCGATAGGTACTGGAAGTGTGAATCGACCCGATGTAGCAAAAACGCGTTCCCCATTTCGGAATCCAAATCACTCATACATATTATGACTTACGAATAGCGATTTTCCGAATGTTATTAGGTTATCGCAACATTAATCGCGGATTTTGATAGTTTCGCACCTTCCCAATTTGCTACTAATGCCTCGCTACTGTTGCATGATGCATGCCTGGTTCTTCTCCCATCGTTTTAGCGTTGCGTGTTGCTTTTCGGATTTCCTTCCACAGCAGCTTTCGTATGTTCGTTGCCCAGCGACGGTTTGCCACCAAGACCAGGTTGGTCTTGAGGGCTTCCACCTCTAGAAGCAAATTTCGAAAAACCCGATTGTACAGGTCCTCCTGGAGGGGAATCCTCTACCTAAGCACGGTTTTGCGGGTAGCTTCGACTACTGACCGGCTCAATTTGAACTTGTGAAGCATGACGACGCGAAAATCGTGGTCTTGAATGTTCATGACGCTCGTTCATGAGGGATTCAAGACCACGTAAATACGTAAATATTCAGTGAAGCATCTCGAGAAGCGTAAATCCTGAAGCCGGAGACAGGTGTTCAAAACAATATGGCAACGGCTGTATGATCGCTCGTGCACTTGTAGGAATTTTGGCGGGGATAGTTGCAGTATGAAATACACGTTTATTTTGCGACAACCTAATATATCTGTCAGCTTGAATTACTTCACGTAGCCTCACCACCCACCATTCGAAGGGCTTCAGGGAAACCGTGGCAGTACGAATGCCAAATAAATTTTGTCACTCGATGTTGATCAATCTGTTTTTGGGATGCAACCGCATTCCACAAAGATTCTCGATTTCTCCCGCTCTGCCGTTGCCTTTTTCTCCTGAAAGGGCAGTGTCCGCCCGGAATTGTGGTCACTCGCCCATGAGCTTTAGCCCTGGGGCTGATGACCTCTTCTCATCGCCTGGCCAATATTGGCAGCAGTGCCAGATATCACTCGATGTTGATCAATCTGTTTGTGGGATGCAACCGCATTCCACAAAGATTCTCGATTTCTCCCGCTCTGCCGTTGCCTTTTTCTCCTGAAAGGGCAGTGTCCGCCCGGAATTGTGGTCACTCGCCCATGAGCTTTAGCCCTGGGGCTGATGACCTCTTCTCATCGCCTGGCCAATATTGGCAGCAGTGCCAGATAAGATTTAGTTTTTTTAATATTAGATAGACTCTATTAGCTTATGCACGCAGCACAGTTGATATGAATTACGTTGGTTGGGTTTAGTTCAATGGATCGTGGTTAGACTCAAAAAAAAGGAGCACTAGCCAAAATACCGCTACCTTTCGTCACCAGAACTATAAACTTCTGGATACACTGTCTGAAAAATATAAACTGTACATTTGTTTTTCAAGTTCACATCACAAGTTACTCAGCTCAAATTGATTATCACTCTCCTTCAGAACTAGTTATTTCAGCCAGGCCAGTAGCTGTCGCGGATCATGAGCACTTTACTGTGAAAGACAACAATGAGTTCCATCTAGAAGGAGAAAGGCGATATGTCCGGGTAGGCACGTATACTTTTGCTTGGAACCTTTTTAATCGCTTCTGCATGTAATTGTTTCCATGTCACATAGAATGTTTGACGTTTCAGTGCTTCTGACATCCCTTCTTATAGCTAGTAAGTAGACAGGCTTTCTTACTAACCTCTGGTGGCTTAAAAAAGCACCGCTGGGAGAGGAGAAAGTCCAAAAGTGCCATTTTTAGAATGAATGGTTCTGAGCGATCTCGCAACACAACGCGGGACGGTATACCGATGATGTTTCGATGAGAAAAGAGAAAAATAAGTCATTAGCTTAGGGGTTTGGTTGAAGCTATACCGGGTAGCTGTGACGACTGCAAGCCATTTGGAACAGTTAATGGGGCCCGGTAAGCGGTGAGTCCGCAGAGCATCAAACAAATGTGACACCATTGTATCCTGCGAAGTAGGAATGCGATTGTTCATCGGCTGGGTGATAATAATTGAACAACATTTTTACAATAAACCAAATTCATCTATTCGATATACGCTCCTCCACTATTTCCTCTATCAGTTGTGGCCTGGTTTCTGAAGTGCTTGCAGTGGGCGAGCATAACGAACCTACCCTGTCTCAGTCTATGTCCCGGACAAGTTTGTTGATTTTTCAGCGTGGAGACGATGTGAATATCACCTGTCCCGTGTTCGGCTATCCAACACCAGGCATCAAATGGGCCAAGGATGGAAAACCCTTGGGTGAGTTGGATTGCAAATAAAAAAGAACCAATGGGAAATGGCAGGGCTCACTCCTTGAAATGCGGAGCAGCAACGATAAATAGTCAATGTACATCGAAATTTTTCGAATTCCCTGATATAATCCTAGCCATTGATTTTATGACAGGGCCAACATCGCCACGGAGGTGGCCTTTATTAGTGTATAAATGCTTGGCTAATCAACCGGCACAAAGCTGCAAACCATGGCGCCGTTCTGCGATTGATTTGTATCAAACATCTGTTTCGGACGCTGTTCTTTTCCTTTTTCTAGACTTCTCAAGAAACCTACTCGGGGTGCATAAAAACAAGACAACATGTCAACATTGAAATTTTGTGAATTTTCTGGGGTCGAAAAAATTCATGGCCTATAAAGACAGACACTGA
>UZAF01019698.1:0-20362 GCA_900617895.1 Haemonchus placei | reverse complement strand
ATGATTGATATTTTCAAGAAATCGTACAGGCACGCTATCGGAGGTCGTATTCTCAATATCGAGGATGCCAGAACACTGATGAAGGAGACAGAAGCTGTAGTGAATACAAGACCGCTAACTTACGTCACGAATGACAGAGACCACATTCCAATACGACCCATCGACTTTCTGCGCCCCTATGCTCAACTCTCAGGGCCATATCCCCAAGCACATTCCAGTGGATATTTCCAGAACTCCAGCACCTACGAATCTCTCATAGAGGCATGGATCGAAACATCGAAACTGTTATCCTCCTTCTGGAAACGATGGACGTCGGAGTATCTAACTTCACTACGCGAGCAATACAGAAACGAACACCACAAACCGAGATCGCATGAATCTCACCAACCAGAAAAGGGCGACTTTGTGCTCGTCTACGATCCAATTCTCGATCGCGGTCAATGGAAAATGGGCGAGGTCATCGGATCCCGTGATGGCTTCCGTCGATCAGCAGATATACGGCTTGCATCTAGGACGGTAATCACCCGCCCTAACAACATGATCTACAAGCTAGAGTTGCATCCAGCTTCTTCAAAATGGAAACTCACCGAGCAAGCAATGCCAGCCCTTCATCAAGACCACAACGCAGAAACACAATGGAAGAGGACGAATAGCACCACAAACAGAACAGAAGGTCATCGACTGCAATACGAGTGATCTCAAACTATTTGTGCTTTTGTGTTGTTGCTCATTCTCCCTCTCCGATCAGATGTAGTTTATCTCAGCCTCGTTTGTTGTCCTGTTGGGAGTTTCTGTACCTAACAGAAACTCAACCTCCCTTGTTTACACCGATGAGTTCTGATATGGTATCCCAATGTTTATAGTATGTGCTACAAAACATGTTGCCTATTTAAACTCTATGTGGTGCATTCTCTTCACTTTTTCGTCACCGATCTTCATCGTGCTCATCGTTCGTCGGTCCAGCGACCAATTGCAAGACTGTGTGTTCCAACGGAATAAAGGATCTCAGTACGATCACTGACGAAGAAGGTGTGAAAGTCATGACCGCCAGTTTTGCATCTTGGAAATCATAAAAAGGGCTCTAGCCAACATGTCGCTCGAGAATTTTGGTGTTTCACTTTTTGAAAATAGTGCTTGAAGACACAATTTTGGCTTATCTACTCAAAGACGAATAATGGAAGTGATGATTCAGAATAAAGAAGTGGCGGAGAAATCGGTGTTTCCAGAGAAATATAAGGCTTCAACAAAGGAATAAACCTAGAAGCGAGAAGTTAAGACAAAAGTTGTACGGAAGGGCTATTGAAAATAACTGCCTAAATATGTGTGCCATTGCGCACAGCTGGCTATAGTAAGCTGTCTGCGTCCTGGTGCGAACGGTGCAGCCTCTACGGCTTCTTCAACGCCACGGGGACTCGCTCGCCTTGAGTGTGTACGTAGGCTGAGACTGTATTGGGGGCCTTGTAACGCCCCATCTGGGCCACTTTCCGACCCAATAGTCTCCTCTGTGCTATTCTTAAGAGTCACAAGTTCATCCTAAGAAGAAACCGCAGGAAGTTGTTTTTATCGTGAACTGTGTTTTTAAATTAATGTTGCTAAGTACATGTATGTACAATAATACACTTCAGTGTCAGCTCATCCTCAAAAAAGAACATTCTTACCAGGGAAGGATCCCAAGTCGAAGAGGCCATCTGAAATGAGACCTACACTGCTAGACGTGTTTTGGGATGCTGAGTTAAAATCTGCTTTCCACATTTGCCGAGCGTTTCTTTGAACAGAGTTATGAGGGTGGTTTCAGGGAGCTTAACATGAGAAAACTTAAATTACATGGATGTTCCTCAGCTCTCAACGGCGGCTTAGTGTGGAGGTAAGCGTGACCCTTTACAGGCGAGAGGCTAGGGGTCAGGTTTTCTGGGGGACGGAGTTTTTGCATTACATAGGATTTTTCCTTTAGGGACTAGAAAAAACTCTTATGATATGATTATCACGTTTTATGACCTTTTAATGCTTTTACTGATATTTATCCACACAAAGTAATACTTTAGTTATCGGGCTGCATTAGCCTCGCGGTAGCCTGGAGCAAGGTGTCAATCCCTTCACCTGCTTTTGTGGATTTAAGGTGCACTGAATAGTTTTCTGGACTTCGAGTCCTTTATCACCAGCGCCGGTGTTGGTGAGTCCGGAGCTGATGTTAAGCTCCCTGAAACCACCCTCATAACTCTGTTCAAAGATACACTCGGCAAATTTGGAAAGCAGATCGAACTCAGCATCCAAAAATACGTCTAGTAGTGTATGTAGGTCTCATTTCAAATGGCCACTGCGGCTTGGGATCCTTGCCTGGTTAGATGAATCGGATGAGCTCACCGTCACCAATGACGAGTTCTACTTCTGCTCCATTATCCACCAAAACAATTCTCGGTAAAGACACTGGAATAATGTTAATACAATGGGTTGAGTTTCAAGAAATATACCGAAACAGCTGCGACAGAATCACCACAAAGGACTGATTTCCGGGAAAAAGAACTGCTTTCATGTGCGGCTTATTCATTACATATATAAAAGAAAAGAGGTTAAGTTATGTAACGATTTTGTTGCGGTTGCCCTAGAAACTGTATGAATCTGTAGGGGCATGCAGATGATGTGAAACACCTCCCAAGGAAGGTTTAATATATTTGTATTCGTAAAGATAGTCGACTTTTGAATGTATCGCGCTGTATAGGACGCACTGAAACTTGACTCTCCGAAATTTCTACTCGAGATCTTTGACCTCGAAGCTGCGGACGCACCTTTCTCATTGAGCTGGCTGGTATTCCGGAAAGGTTGGGAGCGCAATAGTCAACTTGCAGATCGGCCATGAGGAACTCAAACAGAAAGTTCACTTCACAGAAGGTCAGTGCGTACCGGCGCAGGTGAACTTTGATCCTAGATGACGGCGTCCTTTGCCGCTTACCTCCTTGGTCCGTCGATTACGAGAACCACCTGGTGCACATAGGAGTGGACAGTGTCCAGATTTTCGTCTGTTCGCCTCCTTTGTTAAAACCTCTTGGGGAGACAGTGGTACGGGCCGTTGTCACCACAGTTCTACCTCCTGGAACAGCAACTGTCGTACCGTGTTATGTAGCGGATGCTCCTCAATATTCCTCCTGTCTTTGAACACTTCGAACATCCTGGAGAGAGATAGCTTATTCGTGTTCCCTGCTGTTTTTAACAGTCGATACCCGCATCTCCTTGTGTCTAACCCTTCTTCACCAGTGCGAATTATCTTCAAGGATCAGCGTCTCGCCGGAGCCTTTCCTTTCAAGAGCGGGGTATGGCACATTGCCGGAACCCCCTTGGTTGTTTTAGCACACCTGCGCTTGCAGCAGCTGTAGATACCGTAGCCGGCTGCTCCTACACGAGAAAACGACCTCTTGCGTAGATTTATCTCACGCTGAAGTGAACGAACCACAGGAACGTCAATTGCAAGATTTATTCGAAGAATTTCGTAACCGTATTTCGACTTCATCTTACGACTCAGGCTCCTATGAATTATCTCCAATAGTAATCAAGACAACCACCGAAATTCCTCCCACCAAGTGTAGGCCTACTTGCGTTCCGCTCGCTTTCAGCAGGAGTCAGATGAGCACATCAAAAATTTCCTTCAATCTGGTCGATTAGTTGAAAGCGACACCCCTCGGGTGCACAACACCGTTTTGGTCAAAAAGAAGGATGGTTCACTGTGAGTCTGCCTGGATTTTCGACCTCTCAACAACATCACTATACCATACTATACTACTATCCTTTGCCTCATATCGAAGATCTTCTTGAAAAAGTGGCAGGAAACAAATTCTATAGGATCTCAGATCTGGCTTCGGGTTACATGCAGCTGTTACTCGATCAGTCAAGCCAAATGTGGTTGGGCGACTCATCGGGGAGCCTACCAACTTGTTAATTTGCCCTTTGGTCTGCGCAATGCTCGGATTCTCGCAGGTTTAGAAGAGAATTTCCTGGCGTACCTGGACGATATTATCGTCTTCGGCAAAGACTCTCCTTCTCACCTCAACTCCCTGTGTAAGGTTTTCGAGCGTTTCCGGTTGTTCAACATCAAGGCTTCAGGCAAGAAACTGACCGACATAGCTTAATCAAGAATCACTTTTCTTGGACGCGAGGTTTCTAAAGACGCCCCGCGGAGCGCAATATCAAAACCGTACGCGACCTACCTCGCCCCAAAACCATAAAGGATGGGAAGGGATTCCTTGGCATGGCTAACTTCTTTAGGAAGTTTATTAAAGGTTTTCGCGATTGCGGCACCCCTATATGCTCTCTGTAAGGGAAAAGCTACGTTCGAATGGACCGCCGAGCTAGAAAAGACGTTTCTGTCCTGCGTCCTGAAAAAAGCAAACTATTGTTTTTAGTCCATATTTGGCCTTTCCGAGAAACCATGAGTTTGTTCTCCATGCTGACGGGAGCAAAAATTAGTAGGAGAGCTTTTATTAAAGGAACAGAAGGATTCCTCGAAGTAAGCTGTCGTCGGGTACTTCAGTAAAACGTTGTCGGGCTCTCAGAGTATTATAAATGGAACCCTACTCATATCGAGCTGTTTGCTATGCTCAGCGCTCTCCGTTTCTTCCGAACGAGATCTATGGCAACTTGACGCACATGTTCGAATCATAAACCCCTCACTTTTCTCTTACGGCATAATAAGACGCATGATAACCTTGCGAGGTGGGCTGTTGAACTCCAAAGTTATAACATCAAAATAGGGTATCTGAGAGGCACATCTAACGTAACAGACGATTTTCTCAGCCGTACCGAAGCTAGTCAGGACCGTTTCGTAGACGGCACTCCTGCAGCTAAAGATTTCATCGAATTCCCAGTATGTCTAGTTCACACACGTGAAGCTTCAACTCTGCGTATTCGTCCATGTGACCTACTAATAGAACAAAAACAAGATCTACTTTGTAGTACCATTATACATTTTGTAGAGACTAGAGCTTTCCCTTCCACGGCATCCGAAACGGACAAGACAAGTGCAGTGACTGTTATGAACTTATGCAGTATCATCAAGGAAGGTTGTCTTGATGTTACACGGCATGGGACACACGTACAAAGCTCATTTCTTACCTCTTAAACTGTATTAGCTTGTTTGTATCGCTTTTCACAATAATCCATCCACTTTAATTGGAAAAAGACCTTAGGCGAAATTGCTCGCAAGCATTTTTGGATGACTATGAAAAAAGCTGTTTTCGTTATGTTCGTTCCTGTGATGCTAGTCAGAGGAAACGGATTCATCGTGCTGACCGCGAGAGTCTTTTACCTATTCACGCTGAGCCTATCTTTCATAAGGTCTATATGGATCTCGGCGGTCCTTACCATACATCCGCTTCTCCCAAATATGTTATTGCTACTCCTTTTCCTGATCTCAGATAACGCTTCTTATCTCAAAGGTGAACTAATCGCTGAATTAGATAATTTACTTTGCATCATTTGACACTTTTGGACCCCTTATCATTATGAAGGGAACGGGTATGCGGGAGAGTCTTTGCCACCTTCCAGGCCATGCTTCGCACTTATGTTAATGACAACCAGCTGGATTGGGATACCTTCTTTCCTGCGAGCGTCTTCCTAATGTTCGGTCGAGATTCGATGTCGACCTCAGCTCTCTTCATGTGTTCCGTCGAATATGGACGGCAGCATCTACAAGTAATTTCTCGCTTCCGCCCTCCAGTCGGCTTGGAACTCCGCCGCTGTGTTCAACCAGCAAAACGCTCGCTTCAAGAAGCAATACGACAAGACAGGATTACCACCTCTGAGGATTTCAGCTGGAGATAGGGTTGTCTCCGGGATTTCGCTCCCAAAATTGGGCTGTCACCTATGCTTTGTTTCCTTTGGTTTTCAAATGCGTGTTCATATGAACCAGCTTAAGTGTTGCGAAATCTGAAATCTCTGTACCCGTGTTTACTTCCCCATGAACTCCCAGCGAAGAGGATGCTGTTCTTTCTTAGCACAGAGCTACTTCTACTCAACTTACCGGGTATCTTCAAAGAGAGCTCACCCCTCCATCAACGTTTGACTCTCCTCCATCATCACACAATTACGACACTCGCTTCTATTGTTTGATCGCCTATATATTATTTTTCCTTGTATTCTTTTCTTTTGTTTTATTTACAGCATTCATTTTATTCCGTGCATTATTCGCTATTTCACCCACCCTCGCAACTCGGTACGTTCGCAGTAACCGTGAAAACGTCAATGTTGATCCATAGCGTCGCCCTGTGTTTATCAAGCCCCTTGCAGGTAAGTATCCTCAAAGTTGAATTTTGCAGAACCCGACATTACCGCAGGCGCTTAGCCACCCGTGCCCACTCGAGCTGATGACCTAGTTGAGGAAATGAATCAGTCAGGTGGTGCAGCCCCCATTTTACGCGATCCCCCCATCGTGTGTGTACCTTTTCAGGGCCTCCGACTCTGCTGCCAGTCATCGAGCCAATTCTGTTTGAAGACGGCGACACTGGAAAAGAACTATGCGACATCGCTGGCCTGAATGCCACTGACAGGAACTGGAAGACCTACTTCTCTCGCCAGATCTTTATAACTCACGGCTCATGCGCGAAATCCTCCGACACAACCGCGGGAAAGTCTTTGGCAGGCTTGTCCTTTAGGCCTGATATCCTTCAATAGGCTAGTAATCGAACGGCTGTAACTAAAGCAGTGGCTTTTCCAGATCTCCTAGAATAGACGGCTCTCTTCCCGCTCTTCAAACAAAAAGGTGAGCTTTTCTCTTTTCTCACTGTCCTAATTACTAAGTCCGAGGTCGGACCTTTCTGGAATAAGGGGAGGTGTGAGAGTCTGTAAAAGACTGTAAGAGACTGTAAGAGTTTGCAAGAGTCTGCAGGTGGAGGAGTGACCGTGATCCAACGAGCAATAGTGTGTGGGAAACTTAGCTGTCTGGAAAGGAAGTGTCTGAGAAGTTAGATCTTATCAGCTGTGTAGGGTTCTGGTCGAAAGTCGGAGTATAGATCGAAGAGTGCCGCTCTTCCTTTCATTGTGCAACATTGCTTAACCTCTTACATGGGAATGTCTGCTCACTGTATCCATGATTCATCTCATAGCGCGTGTTTAAGGCTCGCCGCCCGCAACGTCCGCCGACCATCACTGGTCGTACACCGCTACGCACCTCCTGCTCGTCACCTCTGGGCCCACGACCTCCAACCTATAGCGCCTTGACTACTCACATGCTGATCTCCATAACCCATACGACCGGACAGATCTCTTTTATTCACTACATATACTAATAAATGATATATTCACACATGTGCAGTGCAAAACTATGAAGTCAGCGGTGCGGGGAATTCCGCACCAGATTACTTCATGAAATTCTTCCTTTTGCAGCAGGTTGTTTCTTTAGCCGTATCATAGTTATCTTCGCCACTTGTAGGGAAATTGATTTTTTTGTGTACTCTGTGTACCTTGAGATCAGATTTTTGAACGTTTTTGCGCTGTTCAAGAACTTCGTGAAGCGCAACGTCACTTTGTACAAGATCTCCTCGCTTTAACTAATAATTTTCGCGTCAAAAGATCGCAGAGCTTGTCTTCAGAAACTTAGTACGGGGTTGAGTTTCCCTGGTGGGGGGATGAATCCAATTTTTATTGTTGGTCTTGAGAAAACCGTAAATAGTGCTCGTGAGAAAGTTACCTTCGTTCCAGACTACAAAGAAGAAAGTTACACTTTGACGCGGGAAGATTTGCTGTAAGACCGATGCACATGGCTACTAGGATACCAGGATGACCGGATACTTTTGGTACGACCGAAACAGTTAGTGTACTCGCACACACACTGGTGGGAAAAGTGTTTATTATACTCGAAGTTGCCCCTTATATATCGTTCTTGTTTACTTCACTCCTTCTAGTGATCTTCTTCCATTATCTTTTCTCGCTCTTTCTCAAGGCCTGCATCCAACTACCTGAAATATCCATATTCCCCAACATCTCCCTCGAAGTGACCTTAGTCGCTTGCCTAACCAATTACTCACCCAGCGACTGGGGAAGGATTATACCCTTTCCCCCCTTTGTCGATACTCATCGCCATCACTCTCATTCTCTCTCCTCCCCTGCTCTGTAGAAGCCAGTACTAGTGTTCGCCACTTCTTGCATCTGTGCCACCAGTTGCGCACACAGAATTCTCATTCGATCAATTTCCCGAAGAAGTGTGGGGCAACGAGGGCGTCGGCCCCTACGCGATTCGCATCCTCGGTATGCTCCTCGGCCTTGCCACGCTGGCGGCGTCCACGTACCGACTCCACATAAGAGGGTCGCTGATTAGATTCCACATTTCTGACCTGCGACTGTACCGGTGGCTGAACACCCTCCTTCTTGTTACCTCGTAACTCCAGACTCAAAATTGTTGTATTTACCACACTAACTACTGGAGGTAATTGGATCACTATAGGTGGTCCAGCTCCCTTAGGCGACGACGTCACGGAGGTAGTGGAGGTGCAGGAGGGTGGAGGTGGGGGTGTCGATTGGTAGGTCCACCTCTACCAAGCTCACCGCCTCTCCTCCTTTTATATCCCCATGCTCCTCCTTATTATTTGCACACCTTATTGCCTCTATCAGATTAACCCTATGCTGAACTATGCTCGTTCTCTCCCGCTTTTCCACATAACCCTTCATCCTGTCGCTCATTTTACGTATTCGCTCTGACTTCCTCTGCGCCACCCCTTGTTCCAATTCCAATTTTCCTCTTTGGGCTATCCTCACCGATTCCGGCTCCGGCGCCGATCTTTCTTTTAGTTGATCTGCATGACCTTGCCCGCTACCTACGCCAAAATGAATTTCGTGCAATTGGCCACCCAAAAATTAGGTGACATTCCTGGGGTCCACCTGTCCCCTTTCTGGTAGTTCCGAATATAGAATTGTTGGCCGACTACGAAAGTTCTCTTTCTTCTGCCTCTCTGTTATAGTCGGCAATCATCCGCTCTCTATAGTTACTCCCGGTTACATTATCCTTTTATCCTTCGTTTTCCTTATGTCTAACGTAGTCCTCAGTTCTCCCCCATCAATATTTCGGCGTGCGACCTATCAGTCGCACGGTGATTGGTTACTCTATACCCACAGAGCAATTCCGTCAGCACGTTTTCCGGCTTCTTACCATCATAAAGCCCATTAAACCATCCTTTTTTAAAAATCTGGACAAATATTCCTGCTTTGCCATCAAAATTAGGATGGTATTAACGAGGTCAAGATTAACGTAATATTCCTTCCCTCGCGAAACTTCCTGAACAGCGCTGACGAAAGTGGGTAGCCGCTAACAGATACAATTTGTTCCGAGAGCCCATGCGTGGCGAAGATCATTCGCAATTTTTCAGTGGTTTTCTCGGTGGTGGTAAGGCCCATACGGGGCACTTCCGGCCACTCGACTTAGCGTCGACCACTATCAGCCATTTATCTCCACTTTATGTCTGGCAGAAATCTACATGTATTCTCTGCCAAGGTTTGGCTGTCTCTTCCTACAAGTGCAGTGGTGTCTTCACCGGATCATTAGTTAAAACGACACAAGTCCCACACGTCCTCGCTAGTTGAGCAATTTCCCTATCCATTCCAGGGTACCATACTTTCCTCCCAGGGTACCATTCCTTCCTCCGGGTGAGGCTTATCATGCGGTTTTTCCCGTAATGACTGGTGTGCAACATTTGCAACACCTTTTTTCCCAACTTAGACGGTACAATCACCCTATTTTCCCACAAGAGGCACCCGCCATGTACTGATATTGCTGCACTCTTCAGCGCATAAGCTTTAAAAATTCTCTCCTATTCGAGGTGGCCAGCCCTTCTTAACGTACTGTAAGACCCTAACTAATTCTGGGTCCTCCGATGTCGTTCTAGCCACCACTTCTTCCCACAGGGGCAAATTTCTAAAAATCTCCTGATCCATAGCTTTTGCCTGAAGCTCACTAATTACGGCTTCGGTGCTAGGTAGCTCTCTAGGGTCAGGTAGCCGTGACAAGCCATCCGCGTTACCAAACTCCGCGGTTTCCCGATATTCTATATCGAATAAATAAACCATCAACCGCAATCCTCATCGATGCAATCTCTTAACCGCTATCGTGGAAGCCCATTTTCTGGGCCAAATATTCTCACTAACGGCTGGTGGTCTGTCAATAATAAAAATCTCCCAATCTCAATCCATATCGCTCGGCCAGGACCAATTTCTTCGTCTGGAAGTGACTTGTCATCGTTTCACTCAACTCCTTTAACGGCACTTCCTCCGGTTCTCTTCTTTGCAGTAGTGACTCGAGCAGACCGTAGTTGCTTCCTCCGATCTCCTGCAAAAAGATCAGCCTCTTCTCAATCTTATCACTAACCTTCCTCAATGCGAGGAAGTTATTGAATAAACGCCACCAAGTGCGCCACGGTGTACCTGGCACATAAGCGCCAGGTGCGCGGCCGCGGTATACCTCTACTAAGGTCCCCGGTTCCGCCACCATCTCGATCGACACATACCGCCCTGAGCCGTTGCCATCTTCTCTTCTCTTGAATATTGGGCGGTGTACGAACGACTCCTTCGGGATTGACGGCGACCTCCTTGGTTGATTGCTGCTACCTCCTCTTCTGTCTTCTTCCAGTGCGTGAGTTACGGGCCTGATCGCCAGTTGGTGTACTCGTGCACTTACTGGTGGGGAAAGTGTTTATTATACTCGAAGTTGCCCCTTATACACCTTCCTTGTTTACTTCACTTCTTTTAGTGATCTTCTTCCATTATCTTCTTCCCACTCTTCTCTCCCGGCCTGCATCCAACTCCCTGAGATATCCCTATTCCCTTACAGCAACAAAGAAAGGAGGTTCAGTGAACTCTTTATCGAAAGGAGCGAGAGAGCGGGGACATGTTGACCCAGACGAAGTAATAAGAAGTGAAGAGTGAATACGTGTTTTTCTACCTCCACCACACGGTGGAGGGTCACCCGGCTTCGACAGCGGATACTGGTTTATATCCAGTTGTGGGTTTATTGTTATCTTATAATCTCCGCATATTCTGATCTTACTCCCAGGCTTTGACACGACCACTAGCCGATGATCGGATTACAATTACGATTGCACTTTATTGTAGTCGTCGTCGTCAACAATAGTGGTCCAGTGAATCTTCCTCGCTCGATGGCCATGAGGTTTCGCATCCCCACCGTTCAGGGCTTTCGTAAAAAAGTCTGACCATAGTGCGGCCACCGTGTGGAATTTCTCGAGAGCACCCTACTGGTGTGTGTCGGCAATGTCAACAACCATAAAATATCGCGCTCTAGAGTGAAGGCAGCGACGCGACGTTCACGCGTAGGCGTCGCCAAATTCTGGAAATTTAAGTTCATCTCAATGGCAGTGCTGTGAAGGGCTGCGCAAGGCAGCCCATCACCGACAGCTGACTCTTTGCCAACCTCTGGACTACAGGGTATTGGCCTGCGGTGGGTCGCGTCCTTTAATAAGACCTTCGAGATGCTTTTTTCCTCAGAGAGTACCCTCAAAGTGTTTCAACCCACTGTGGCAAGTTCCACCTTTGGTGTCGTTATTTTCTGTCGGAGCGTGAAATGCGGGTTTTCTTTTCAGCTGAAGGGAAAAAGGAAACCGAGTCTGATGATCCATAGAATTGCTATTTGTGTAACAACGTTTGCTCTCTGTCGAGAGAATTCCAGCTGCATAGCATTCAAATAGTATCGCCTTGTTAATTGCAGCTCAAGGGGAAGTTAGAACTCTCTGCTAATTATTCCTGCTCCTTTTCATGTTTTTTTTGCTGCACACTTGCGAAAACCGGACTTTCCGACAAAAAGAAAATGGGAGCGTTGACCCCTATGGGAGATAGGTATCTTCCATTTTTTCGAGTAGTGGGATTTTCACGCTTCTTGGTACAGAAGCGATTCCCCTTTTCAGTTTCTGCTCATTAATAGATAGAACATTTTCACATTTTTCGAACTTACGAGGATTATTAAGTAAATTTCATTAGATTTCATTGGATGCTATATGAACGAGCTTTTTCTGAAGAGCTATACAGCTGGAATACTACCGATATGAAGTATGCAGAGAAAGACCTTTTGTTTTGTAGGATTTGGTACAATGAATGTAGCGAAGAATCATTCGAAGCAACGTTCCGCAATCTTTCGGTAGCGCTCTGAACATTGCTAGTTCATGTTAATTTTACTTCAGGGCACTCCCCGAAGTTGAAGGGGTTGACAAAGAGTCTAATGTTGTTTGTATTCGTTTCTATTCACTCGAGATCGTAAATACTTCAGAATCCGCTCATTTCCTTTTGCACAGCTCTGATGCTAAGTTAAGCTACTATCATCGGATTAGTGTCTTGACCAAGACGCCATTATAAAGGAAATGTAGGAAATGTTTAGGCGAAATGTAGAAAAACAAGCATAAAAGCCTTTTTCTTGATTATCATGTGTTAGGCTTGATTGCAGTTCGGCTTTGAATCAGTTGCCATCGACATGCCCACTGCATCTTACATAGCTTGGTTTGAGAGCTACTGCCCCTTCTTCTAATCATATTATAAGGAAAGGATCAAATTGCTCAGTTTCTAGGTTAGAGGGCCATTGAATTCATAAAACTCGAAAATGTGTTATAATTCACTTTCGTTATTACTTTAGTGTTTGGTTAGGTAGAGGTCATCGTTGTATAATAGATAAAGCTTTACTAGAATACGGAACGTTTAGGCCCCAAGTGGCTTCTTACCTACAACAGTAGCTACCCTGGAGCCGTGTTTTTAAGTGCTTACAACAAGTTGGTCTCGCACGCACTTTGGGCAAATATGGTGGCAGCACTTAGGTCACAATAAGAGTTTTTTCTACTGATATGCTTCTCAAGAATATTAGTTGCGTGGGCCTGAAATTAAAATAAGGTGGTCGGTAAGTATCTGTGATCATCTTCCAACAAAATATCTTTGTTGGACGATGATCACTTTTTTTAGTTGTGGGTTGTTTTCATTCTTCTCATATAAGGTAAGGGTTTTTCGGAAAGGCACTAAAAAGCCAAGCCTTGATTATTCAATGAACGCAATGGCAATACAAATCAACGATAACTACGCATCTCTTGATCAAGATTGGTAGCGTGGATAATACGTAATTGGCAATAGTGGGTGATGCCTTTTTTTAGATCTTGAGCATTTTTCGTGACTTTTATAACGATGGCTCTTTTCAGTGAAGTTAGCTCTCGGGAAGGTTCCTCTGAAACGCTTGCTCATTTGTTCTTCACTCGATACTTATTTTATCAGTTCTTCTGGTTTGGATCTGACTCACTCCTGTTTCTTTCATGGTGCTATTGTGTATTTTCTGATTGAAAAGCTTTGATCCATCAAAGTTCATCAAGTGTGTTGCAGTATGATTTTTACACGCCTTTACAGCCCGTTACGCTTCCGTCAATCGTTTTCAAATCCTACCTTCAATATTTAGATGGCTTCCATCCAATGCCTGAATCCTAAGGCAGAATTGGCTCGTCATGCCGCTGCGCTGGAGCTCAACATCAGTGGGGCAAGAGGACTACAGGAAGTGATGCGGTCGAATCTCGGGCCTAAGGGTACCCTCAAAATGTATGTTTTTCAAAGTTTATTTTGGATGGTTCAATTGTGCAGCGGTTAGGACACATTCTTCTTTCACTTCGCAACCCAGTCTACCAGGTCTTCGGTAAAGTGTGAAGTCATCACGGACGGGTCTTGTCTTAGTCAATTTTCGGTTTCATGTCAGATGTTGGAAAAGCATTAAGGAAGTAAGTATATTAAAATTGTGGTACTGAGGCCTCAATGGGTCAATAGGATGGGGAGAACCTGCCTTTTCCTCCATTCTTAGTTTTAGGGGAGCCGAGCCGAGCTATACTTGGAAATGCTATATCTTGACCAACCGATGTAAGGTTGACTCGATATGTCGTTGATGTTTTACTTCACTTCACTGTATTGTTATAGCGCACCGCTGCGTGCATCAAAATAAAATAAAATGACCGCAGAGAGGTTGCTTCGGAGATCCGTTAAGCTGGTTTAAAAGATATTTTGAGAGAACGATGAGTGTCATCTGACAGTATAAAACACAAGTCGGACATCGGGTGGGCAACAGTTGTGGCCTGAAGTGTAACTATGTGAAATGAACAGTTAGCAACTTCTCAAAAATATGAGTGAAATACATCGCTACCTATTTCTATGTATAGTGTTTTTGAGCAGTCAAACGTGGAAATTTACCTTTGTATATTTCGCGATCACAAGCTTTTTCATTCGCTAGCAACTGCATTCCAAAAAGTAGGGCTGTGATTATTATCGTTACCTTACCGAGGCTGCAATGTTTTTCAAAAAAAAATCGATCAAACGCTGGTAGTTTGTGTACAGATTGTCCTGCTGTAAATAATGCAATAAAAAGTCGCCATAGTTAGGCTGTGCTATAATTTGAATTTAAAACTTCAAGTTGCAGCGGTAAGTTTCATAATAAATGAAAAAGAGTCAAAACTGTCGCTCTCCTGGTTTTTTTGGAAACATACCGCACCTATCAGACGAATACAGTGAAGCACGAGGGAAACCGTAAGGTACCCTAGTATCTCTATGCGACGTTAGGGGGAAGAAGGTTAGAATCTGTCAAATCAAAGGTGGCGCCTAAACTCTAACGATATGAAGAAGCATACCACGTATCCTGTAACAGTGACCTAATAGTATTATCTTCACACCGCGCGTCATTTTTTGAATATGTACATAGAGATTTTTTGAATGAGGTTTTGGATTTTGATGAGTCGTACAGATTTCAAGAAGAAGTTTAGGTTGGTGTCAGGAGCAGGTGATATCAAGCTGACAAAGGATGGCAACGTTCTTCTTCATGAAATGGTAACGTTATCATTTGCTCTCTATCTTGGCTGATCAGCACATCATTGAACGCAACATGTTTCCATTTCCTCTATTCCAGTCAATCCAGCATCCAACAGCGTCACTCATTGCAAAAGCCTCTACAGCTCAAGATGATATTACCGGCGACGGCACGACATCGACTGTTCTTTTGATTGGTGAACTGCTAAAACAGGCCGAGACTTATATCTCAGAGGTAGTTGCTGATGTTCCTCTATGCTTTCTTTTTTAATCAGTTGTATTCGTTTTCAGGGAGTACACCCACGTCTTATCACCGAGGGCTTTGAATGGGCAAACGAGCGTACTTTGGAGCTCTTGGAGAAATTCAAACAGGAGGTAAGTTAGCGAAGGTGCTAGGGTGTTCTCTCACGTATACAGCGGAGGGGAATGGTATCGAGAACCGTTAGGATACTCATTTTTGTGTAGAACCAGAGCTCAGTTTGCAGGCAAAGCACGGTAGTACTAGTTTTTGTCTTGTTTGACACCCAGAAACTATTTTAATCGTACAGCGCCAGAACCCCAAGTGTGCGACGGGCATTGTCGTGTCGGGTACGGCCCAGATGGAGCGCGATAGGGGCAAACAACTTTATACTAAACCGAGAAACGGCCTTGCTTTAATAACCTTCTAGAAGCTACACCATTCTCAGTGTAGCATGTGATGAAAATTCAAGCGACTGATCAGGGCGAATAAGAGTATGTAACATAACAAAAATCATGACAAAATTCACAGCAAAGGAAAGACAAAAAAGCAAGCAAGAAGGAAACAGCGTGAAGGTTCCGATTCGCATGTTCTGCAGATTTTCGCTTTCTTCGCCACTTATCCATTGTTCTCCACGAACACTTCTATTATTTATTTGGGGAAATCAACTGGAGATTATTATGGACTGAGCCTTTATTCTTATGTTCTTTTTCACATTGCTATTTTCTGTAATCATCCGCATGAATTTTGTATTTCCTCTAATCAGCCGCTTGATCACTGGTTTCAGGCACTCCACTGTGAATGGCATAGCCTCTTCAGGGCCCTTGTAATGCGGTCAGTTGCGGACGTGGCATACAGAGGGGATAATTTTCGAACGCTCGTTACACTCTGGCTAAACTGTTTTCCCAACCTAAAGCAGCCCTTGCGCTATCCACGGGTGCTAGAAATTGTTCCAGTAGGAAATCAAACAAACCGTTTTCTCGTGGACTGTACCTTCAAGTCGAAGTATCTGGTTATACTCGCTACGATGCTTGGCCAAATCCATATTAAGTCTAGCATAATGTGAATGGCCACGTGTATCATATTTATTGTCTGATAGATACAGTTGAGATTTGTCCCACTGTTGTGCTCAGTGTCGTATTCCCATTGCAGGTTACGATTGATCGTAATGTGCTTATTGAAGTGGCTCGAACCTCACTCCGCACAAAACTCCACCATAAGCTTGCTGATCATATCACAGAGTTTGAGTTTTCATTAAGTCATTTTACTTCTCGTAGGTTGCTTATATCATTGAATAAAGGTGCGTAGTCGACGCTGTTTTGGCCATTCGACAAGGCGATGCGGAGCCTGATCTTCATATGATTGAAAAGATGGAAATGCATCACGAGACTGATATGGATACAACTCTAGTACGGTAAGTTGGACTTTTCTGTTGATGATGTAGTGTTTAGTGTTGAATGTAGTGGCAACACTTGCAACATTGGTTAGTTGCACTCTTCTGTTATTCCTTCTTCAACCTAGAATATCACGCTCCATCACTTTTCAAACTTAATTGGTTTTTGACTAATCAAATAGTATGAAGAGAAGCTAATTCGCTGTTAACATGAAACCAGATATCGATAAGAGGAAAGTGGTTAGAGGTTTCAGCGAGAGGGAAGGTCACCAGCTTGGGCGGACATTGCACTTGGCGAGGCTAAATTTCAAAAATTCCTAACTTCGTTCAAAAACGTTTAGAGGGCGAGTGCCCAGATTAAATGAAGCTTGTACCGGAATGGACGGAGCCAAGATCGAAGTCCATAACTCCGTTAAAAACATACTTGAATGCGGAGAAAATGAAAAACAGGAGTGCCAAAAGAAGGCTGGTCGAATTTTCACTGTGGGAGGGGTCTGCAGTGAGGAGAGCGGGGCTAGTATAAAGCACCCTATAACGCTACTCCTTCTAGAATTCGGATTGAAAAGGGGAGGCTATTGAAGGAAAGATGGTCAAACCATCAAAGGGTATGGAGCTTGTACTGAGGTGGGCTGAGCTCAAATGAAAAATGCACAATTATCCGAAGATTACTTGACGTTACAAAGTTGTTTTAATATAAGTCTTCATCATCTTTTTGCTCGTTAAGAAATCATCATCACCACTTACTATGGTATCTACGTCGGGTAAGCCAGTTTTAGGGTCCTTATTACCTCTGCCTTGGCCATTTTTGACCCTACAGCAAACCTCAGACTATCCTTTGGGGTCAAAGGTTCATCCAAGAGCAGCTGCAGAAATCATTTCTGACTTATACTGCACCATTAAATGACTCGGATCTCTTTAGTATTTTACCTGCGGGGCGTTTGACTGATATATGCGCTCATGCTGTACCAGAATGTGATCAGAAGTGGTCAGAAATAGTAGAGCGATGGTTTCCTTGTATTCTTTGCTCCACTATGTTGGCGAATATTTTGAAATTGATGCGATTCTCACGATTCAGCTCTGAGGTGCTGAGCCATTCGTCATAATGACATCTCATTCTAGAATCACTTAGAAATATTTGTTTCTGTAGGCAGGGTTAGTGTGTTGGGAACCTGTCCACCGTTCAGGAATGTTTTACAAGCACAAGCGACTTAAACATCGTTCGCGTTGCACCTAGAAATTTCATTTTATTCGAACTGTCACCAAAGCGTCAACATTACTCTCTTTTTTGAGTCCAAACAGCAAAAGTCGGACACTTCACACTTATGCCATTGCGACACTAATACTTCAGTTTTTTTTTTCATTCGCAAAGCGTTGTTGAGGTGGTTTTCAACAGCCTCAACAACGCTTTGTGAATTTGGCAACGCTTAGTAGAACGCCAGTTCTTTGCAATATTGTGTAGCTTAGTTATTCCGCTCAGCTGGTATTTCGGTTATTTCAGTGGTCTAGTGCTCGATCATGGAGCTCGTCATCCCGACATGCCAAAGCATGTAGAGAATGCCTATATTCTCACCTGTAATGTTTCTCTGGAGTATGAAAAAACGTGAGTTTTTTCTCTTAACACTCTAGTGTTAGATTATACTTTCTGTTCAGCGAAGTCAACTCTGGCTTATTCTACAAAACTGCTGCGGAGCGAGAAAAACTACTCGCGGCGGAAAGGGACTTCATTACTAAAAGAGTTTTGAAGATTATTGATCTCAAGAAAAAGGTACTCTGTTAATCATAAGCATTTTACTTTGGACTTCAGCAATTCTTTTAGGTTTGCAAGGCTGGAGATAGAAAAGGTTTCGTTGTTATCAATCAGAAGGTACCTTGTGAATGTGTTCGTCTGTGTGCTGCCTTTTATGTTTCACCTTATTTCTTGGTAGGGTATCGATCCTCCTTCGCTAGACCTGCTAGCAGCTGAAGGCATCCTTGCACTTCGTCGTGCTAAACGTCGTAACATGGAAAGACTACAGCTTGCTGTCGGTGGTGAAGCTGTGAATTCTGTAGATGATCTCACACCAGAAGTTCTTGGATATGCAGGACTGGTCTACGAGCATACTTTGGTATGTTTTCCACTCTGAAATCAAAAAGGGGAAGGGGAAGTCGGAGGATGCATTGAGAACTTTTGAGGGTTGAAGAGCCCTCTACTCGAGTCGTATACGACTTTAAGGGGGAACAGGGACTTGGGAGAAATATTAATGAATTATGCTCATATATCTAGGGAAGCCTGGCTGCAAGACAACGAGATACAGCACCTTCTTTGAAATTTTCGTGCAGCACCTCATTTTAAGGTGTTTAAGAAAAGCTGAAGTAATGAAGTTTGTGTAAAGGTAATCCTGCTGCCGTTACGGGCATTTGTTAAATACCATCGAAGATGTTCGGTACACATTTCTGGACTTTGAATTGTGTTGATTGATGCAAGAAATAAAGTGTAAGGGATGTATGGGACTCCGTTCATAGAATTGCATCAACAAGTTTCCTTACATAAGGGAACTAGGAAATGAAAAGAATTCAAATATCTTCAAGGAGATCATTTGTGATTTCACTGCTTGGACATAATGTGCTCATTCTCATTGCTTCTCACGAAGTCGGACACAATTCCAACCTTTCCGTGGCGCTCGGTTTGGTAATAAGTGAAAGGGCTTCTGTGAGACATTTCACTTAAATAGCATTGTGCTGTAATTAGGGAAGGTCACGAGTAACAAAATGCAATGAATGCTGTACAAAAGTATTTCCATTCCAGGGTGAGGACAAGTACACATTTGTCGAAGAATGTAAGGACCCAAAATCTGTGACGCTCCTGATCAAGGGACCAAACAAGCACACCATACAGCAAATAAAGGATGCTCTTCATGATGGTCTTAGGGCTGTGTTCAACACAATATCTGACAGTGAGCTATTTTTGAATTATGTTAGAAAAAACTTTTGGTACTCTTCGTAGAGCGCGGCTCCACTTCACCTCTTTGAAGTTAGGTCAAGACTTGCTTTTGCCCATAAATTTTTTCTACGTGATGGAATAGATCACACTCGTTTGGCGCGAGTCATATGGTATAGTATGAACGTGAGTCTGAAGCTCTTGCGAGTCGGTTACCATTAACATTTCAACACATTTGTAGACTACCTTTAGATACTCTTTAAGTGAACTCGTTCGGCACCCGTATCGCGGGTAGATGTTCAATTAAATGACGTAGTGGTAATGCCAATAGTGCCATTTTGTCTGGGGCAAATATTTCCGTCCGTCATGTCAAAGTCTTATCTAACTTTGAGGAAGCGGTGTAGCTTTACGTATGTCATGCCATAGCTCCGTTGTGGCCCCATCACATGCCATGTGAAGTATGTGCATTCGTTGTTGTTGCTAGACGTTCAGCTCTTTTCTAGCGGAGGTTGTGCAATTTTAGAGCATCTCCTACCAGGAGCAGGCGCCTTCGAAATAGCAGCGTATTGTATGTTGATGAAGGAAATGGAGAATCTGAAAGGACGAGCAAAATTAGGTGCAGTGGTGAGTAGAACTAGAGTATCATTCATTATGATGCATGCGCTATATGTTATTTCAGGCGTACTCGAATGCTCTACTGGTGATACCAAAAACCTTAGCCATCAATTCTGGTTATGACGCCCAGGAAACTATCATGAAGCTTGTCGAAGAACGAAATGCCGGTGGCGATATGCCGGTAGGGATAGATCTGGATAGCGGAGAACCTATGCAACCAACGGTTTGTTCGTTCTTCCACTCATTGGTCTCAAATTCTCGCTTTTGTTCAGATATGCCAGTAGCTACCGTAGTTTAACATTAAAGTCATGACAGTGCAGAAGCTGAAATGATAATTATATCCTTATAAGACTTCTACCTAATCAGTATATATATATATATATATATATATATATATATATATATA
>UZAF01019697.1:0-11871 GCA_900617895.1 Haemonchus placei | reverse complement strand
ATGGGGGGGGGCAGTGGTAGTGTGCAGAAACCGATTTTTGAGGAAGTGGGGGAGGGGGGAGGGGGAGAGGGAATTCCATCCCAATCTTGAGCCTCCTTCTAATAGGTTCAGTTAGGAACGGACTTATCTACTATGTCGTAGCAGTGCCGTACATTACTGCTAGTTATAACTGAAAATCATTGAACTGTCAAAGCGATTCTTTCTGATTTATTGATGGTGACGTTTTGACCTTCCTGGAGACCACGGCTGCCGCTCATTTTTCGTACACCTACGCCATGGGGGTTCTTTCATTGTTCTGTTGTTGTAAGACATTTTTTCTTTTCCTCTTTCGTTTTTTCTCACCTGCTTCTTCTATTTTACACATGCTCACCTTCTATTTATTTTCTGTCTTTTTAGCCCCCTTTACTTCTGCGAACAGGTGCCCATTTTGTTCCTTGATCGATCGACCAGAAATTGATTGAAGAACCATCAGGCCAGCCTGCGTCTTCCTCGGCCTCCCAGTCACCCTGGGAATCTTTTTCTTCCTATTTAAGTGCTTCTACTCACGTCTCTTTCCTTCCTCCTATCACTGAGCTCCTCTGAAGCTGAGTCAAGTGCACCTCATGACAAGTATCTCTTCTTCCAACTCTGCAGAGGGTTACTACTCGAATAGCTCGGTCATTTGGAACTGAGTTCCGAGTCCTTATCTGCTTGAAGGTTCCCATCTATCGTTAGGTGGACACTTGGATTAGAACTGCTCCAGACCAACTGTTAGCTTTTGATCCGACTAGCGCCCAGTCTGTACCTCATGAATCAGTGGATTCGGAAGCACAGCCGAAGAACATTGTCGGCGGTCCCCTTATGCTGTCAACGAGTTCTGACTAATCCTCAGTACGTGCTAGCTTCTCACAGAGCAAGCTTCATCTCGGAGATCATGGATTTTTTATCATCCTTTTTCTATAAGTTGTAGCAACAGTTTCCCACTATGTTCCCCTATGGATCGACCAGGAATTGATGAAGACCCTCCATGCGGGCCCTTCTATTCTTCTGTCTGCCAATGACCATGGGAATCTTATTGTTCCAAACTAGGTGCTTCCACTCACAACTATTTCATAGAACCAGGAACCTTCCAAGAAGGAAAGTCGAGTTTAACTTGGTTTCCCTTGCCATGCTTACTTTGGATCCTCCTAGACGAGGTTTAGACTTTTTTAGTGCTCAAAACTACTATACCGCTTCGCAAATGTTCTCAGATTTTAGTTTTCGAGTCCAAGTGTTAATTTCTTATTGAAGTACTGTTCTTTCCCCACATGTCTAGATAACACAGGCATATTTCCGTTGTGTCGATTACTGAAGGACTCTGATGACTCAGTTGTTGTCCCACTGAACTATAGAATTCCAATTCCCACGAATGAGATCACCCAAAAAATGCCGCCGTTTACTCCCATTCCATCCGATTCTATAGTGAGAAAACGTCCTTCCAACATGTCTCCCTAATAGTTGATCAGAATCTACTTTTTTGAGTGGGGCTATCTCTGAAGCTGTTTGCCTTTCTCATTACTCATTGAACACACCAATTTCCTCATCGGATGCCCTGTTTTCTTTTAGCACATGTACAAACAAACAATACAGCTACCTTTTGAATACTTATAAAAATCTCATTCGAATAAAACAACAGCGATATATACAACATAACGAAATCAGAAATTTCAAGCACTACACATAGCACACTTAGCACGCAGTTTAGGAGAAACGGTATAGAGAACCATGAATGAGAAAAGAAAAAGAAAAACAAACAAAACGTCATTTACAAATGATTTCGTAAACGTTCAACAACATTCGAGAAGGCGCACCTTCGAATAGGAAATCATTAAAAAAATGAAATGGAAAAGGCAATGTCGATCACAACATTTACAAAAGACTGTATCCGGTAACATATAAATAAAAAGTCACAGCCATTACCTTGAAAAGAGAGCAAACATTGAATTGCGGTAAGTTCACACATGCAAAAGGTAAAAAAAAATGCAATTTAGCAAATGTAAAATCTCATAAATAAATTCTCAAAGACTTGAATCACTATGCTTTTCATCATATATGACCAATAAATATAACTGAGCAAATGTGAGAAGTCGATGATCTTCAAAAAACGGTTAGAATTTGTTGCCGCTAAACAACTCTATAGAAAATCTTTTGTCAAAATCAGCAAGCAAGGCGCTATGGTAAGACTAAAAAAGAGAGTACTGGGTGACCATGGCCGCCTAGAGCTCTAAGCCGTAAATGTATCAGAACGCTCAAAGATCGCACTCCAAATCTGCTGAACCACTCAGAGAGGAAATCTTCTCTCAACCTAGCATGTGCACTATCCCTAATACATACTTTCAAAATATGTTTACGAATGAGCTTCAAAGAAGCGGGAAGCGGGCTCAGCAAGAGAGTAATCCCTCGGTTTGCATGTGTTTGACTTTAGACCACTACCACTGCGCTCAGTGTGCCATATCGGGCAAGAGAAGGAAGTTTAATTTAGCAAATTCGGAAAAGAGTACGAGTTCCGCATTCCAGAATACACGCGGCCATAGCCACCTTATACTACTACTACCTCAGAAAAGCACTATTGAACAAATCGAGGAGCTAGAAGTGCGAATAGGTCAGAATGTGAAAACTGTGCCTCTTTAGTTATCCGGCGTTTCTCCGAAAAATTCCCAGAGGTCTCGGGGAGGTCTAAGGAAAACAGCAACACATGTAATGTTGTCGATACTGCCACCAGCAATTGCAGCACGACAAAGGTGATCCGAGAGATTGTAAAACTCTGCAACATTATGTATAAAAAACGAAAGAACAAGGGGCCGAAGTTCAAAAAAAAACGTAAGCAAAACACATGCCAACCGGCAATAACAAATTCCTTCAGAAAATACATTAAAAAGTAGAGAAATTCATAAGAAATCAATTTTCGGTCGTCATGGACACTTAGGTCAAGGTAGCTGCCGTACGAATAGCCGTACAGAATACTCGGGAAGGAAATATGTACCAAGGCTCCACAGCCCACATTGCACTACATATTTCGTTAGAAATGGTCATGCTTGCTTACTGAGCGTGTTTCGTTGAACAAAACAGAAAATAAAAAAGAGACAAAAGAAATTGAATAACCCAGTCAGGTAACTCACCTTTACTACTATTCTTAGCCACGAATGACTTAACCATATCTAGCACTTCAGAGTTATTAAACAACTCTGAAATCCCGTCGCAAGTGAGTAATAGCAGATACTGCGAAGAATCCCTTTCCATAACCGTAATATCAGCTTTCGGACTAATCATTGGTCGTCCACCGATATCTCCTGAATAGAACCGAATTTAATGAATTCCAAAAGAACGGCCTCATAAATATGTAAATAATATACAAACCATGTAACAGAATCATCGCCTTACCTAAAGCTCTTGTCAAATTTAAAACACCATTGACCCGGAGTTCTCCTTGAATATAGAGCAGTTGTCCCCCGTCTTGTTCAACCCGTCGAGCTTCCTCCTAAAATTGAGTACACTTTATACAGAACTTCAACACGGCGTCAGTCTAGCCATTAGGGCATTGTCGATACAATTCAAAAAACGAGTATCAAAGAATCCTGTGCAAGCAAACGGACCTCATTTGTAGGCACATGTGCATTAGTGATTTTTCGAAGATCGTTGTCTGATGAAAGTACGTATGCCGCTGAATCCCCTACCCATGCAATGACCATACTCTTGGCATCTATTGCAGCCGCTACCGCAGTTGTGCCACTTCGCCATCGTTCGTGCTCACATCGAGCAGACAAACGAGTGTCTGTAAGGGAGAAATTGATGGTCGCTGCAGAATGAGTAAAAAGAACGAGTACATTCCAGCAAAGAACTGACACAGGCGGGCTGTTAAAGTGATAAATTGCAATCAATCAGATCTGGGAGCATACCGAGTCGTTCGAACGCTTGCTTCATCGAAGCCTCAAGTGAAGTCGGATTGGCATTCAACGCACGCACAAATTCTGCTGGGAGATGTGCACAACAGTAAGCAGCGCATTCAGCACCACCATGTCCATCAAATACAGCCATCAGAGCAACATCTGACTGAAAATTACAACCCATTTACACATGGCTCAAAAACCCATTGAATAAAAGAAGTGCCATACACACATGTTCTAAGAATGACTGAAATATAGCAGTCAATAAAAAAGCTATGGAAACAGAACTTACTCTGACGACATCAGGGAAAACGAGGGCCAGCGTAGGCATAGCTAGCATACGATCTTCTTGTTTAGGACGGCGACCTTTTTCCGATTCACAAGATATGGGGAACTGATGCCAAACGTCGAGAAGGACTAAACAAAGCGTACGAAACTTATGCCATACACAAACACAGTAAAAAGAATCTTGGCAGATAATCATGGAAAACACCATACCCCGTAGCTTCCTTTCACCATTCATGATCTTTTTTGCAAAAGCTTGCATACTTGTGATAATCTGTCGACACCATGTGCCGCCATCCGACTGTTGATATTCACCTCAAAGAAAGTATGATAGACTTTGAATGGTTACAAAAAACGGAACTGTGCAAAGTTCTGGACATCGCAACTGAATTATTGGCTATTACCTTCAACATAATCTTGCCTATATGCTGCCAATTCTTCTGCATGATCCGTAACAAACGCATCGGCGAACGTGTACGCTAACCACATCGGTGCCAACCTTAAAGCAAAATATGTTACTTTTTAATGTAAAACTCTATAACGTATGATATATGACCGTATTCGAACCCCTCTGCCGCCAAGGAAGCCTCAAACACAGAAAGAAACCTGCAAACTAATCACCTATTCAACATGCTTTCAACAACAAGATTGAAGGCGTCAAAGTAAGCATCGTGCTTGATCACCCGTAAGAAAGGCGCCCGATATCTCAAGACAGCTCCATCAGCAACTGAAACGACTTTAATGAGTGAATTAAGGAAATTCTCAAGAAGATTACAAAGAAACCAGCAGTATTCGCGACTACGAGATTAGCCATTCAGGAGATCCAACTCCCTCCCTTCTCCAGGCGACTCACGACTCCATCCCTTCCCTTCTCCCTTCCCGAGTTAGTATTAGAAACAAAGACAGCTTTCAGGGCCGAACCTTTGAATCTACATTTCAGATATTTAAGCAGAGATGAGCTTCAACTAACTTAAGATGAAGCCACCACTTTTGAGAAATGCAATGAAAAAGAAAAGAGAAGTTCAAAAAAATGATATGGAAATGAGTTGTAAATGAAAGGCGCGCACAGCCATCGAACGTAGCAAAAACACAGCAGCGACTGGAAAAAAGGTTGTATTGATCAGCAGCCACAGCTTTTCTTATAGCCTTGCGAAAGGGGCACGAAGAAAAGGATGACAAAGACAATAAACCTTTCAGAATGTAAAATACCCCCGTGACAACTTAGAAACTACAAATAATTCGATTTAAAACGCGTCTTATATAATTATCTGATGACAATACGGTAGATATATGCCAAATTACTAGGCGCCACTCACCTGCTTCGTCGTCTCCCGCAAACCCTTCGCTTAGATGTTGGAATACAGTCTTGCCCGTCTCGTCTTTCCACTTTTTCACGTCAATAAATGCCTCCTCTCCTACTCCATTGATAACAGCACCAGTAGACATTGCTGCAATAAAGCTTATAATAAATCAATTGGAAACTGAAATCACCTACATTTAGAGCCTTGCTGAGATATTTTCTTTCAAGAAGTGAAAGAGAAATCACAGAAAAAGCAGTAGGAACAGGTTCTCAGTGGGAGGAAAACTTATGACTCGACGCAGGCGTTCAAAATGATCGACCGACGATACGGACAACAACGGCCTCCGCTTGTTTTTGAGCTGGGCGTATCGTAGTGAGAAATTAAGGTTGGCATTTGGTATTTACTACAAAGTCGTTGCTATCCTTGGTTTTCCAGTTCTTAATTGTCCCAAAGAAGCTTCATGGTCGTCTGCTACTGCTCCAAGTGATATACTCCATTAGGATTGAACGAGATTCTTTTTTCAGCGTATTCTGTGCATGACGCATGGTCAAGAAGTGTTTCAAACGGTTTCACACCGACCAATATGTTTCTGGACGGCATCTGATGTCGATGATTGGCTTCGTAGACGGAGGCCGAAGCTCGCTCTGAAGTATTCGCTATTTTTTCTGAGGCATAATGTAACGGGTGAGTTTTCTAAAGCTTTCCAACACTCAGTCGACATAGTCATAGCCAGCTTTTATTAGAAAGCTTTGGAGAAAAGGTGGGGGGAACATGCGGGGCTTGAAGCTCGGTTAGATCGATAAGTATGGACAGCTCGAAATGGCAAGGCAAGTCAAAAGTAGCAGTTACTTACAGTTGTCCATCGAAGGTCCTGTGATTAGAGGAGGCAGAGCGTCCCGTTACGAAGGGGGTAAGAATCTGCGCTTCGTTCTTTAAAGGTTTGTCAACTTTCAAGTGGTTTCCACTTTCGAAGTGTCTTCAGCATCTTATTGGAAGCGCAGCTAAAGGCCGTGCGACTGGGAAAAGTCGATCGAAAGTGTTCCCTGCAACTTTCGTTTACTCATAAACAGATTGCTAAGATTACCCACAGTAATTAGACGGTTTGCGATTTCGAGCAAAAGAGATTCAGATGTATTTGGATTCCAGAGACTTCCGCTTTCATAACATCCCCTATTTACAAAAATTCTGGGCTTGAACTTGGTCCCTACAGTAACCATATCGTAAAGTGAAATAACAGAAGTAGCAGAACTTCCAGTCTTGTATGTCGTAAGCAATCGTTTGAACAGTTGCACCATTAACAGGCGCTCAGGCTAGGACCCGCTATCGGATTACTGTAAGAGTTAAGCGGCCATCAGAGTTTTCGGTTTTGCGCTTCGCTATACATTGTTCTCCCTGTTGTGCGTTTCAATTTCTTCTTAACTATTTTAATACAATAAGGCTGGCAAAAACATCCCAAATGCCTTTCTTAAATTACTGGGCAACCTATGTGGGTTGGCTATCAACCAACCAGGAGCGTTCTCTATCAGTATCCATCATTTTAGGACGCGTACTTGTTGATATTACTGACGGTGATCTCGAAGAAATTGGGATTGGCTCGTATGACGAGAGGTTTGTGCCTCAGAATGGCTACAGTTTTCTTATTATACCACCGAGTCACATGATTTTAGGCAGGATTTATTGCTAGAAATCCGCAAAGAGAAGCTTTATAGTGACCTGGATGAACTCTCAAAGCTTAAAGCGCAAAATATCCGAGAGTAAAATCATATCTTAAAGTATTTTGTACATTTGTTTATACAATAAAGTTATTCATTTCTTTTTTGTAAATCATGATGATTCGCATGTTATATCCATGCCAACTATTGCCATCTGTGTTGCCAATGTGTTTATCAGTCGTTGCAATCGTCATCTCATCGTATCTTTGTTTCTCTTTCTCAGCGCTGGTGCATTCCCTCGACATTTAGCGCAGTCTGAACACACAGCTTTGTCCCCTAACGGTTTTCTTTGTGTCCACGCCGTCTTTCTTTCCTCAAAATGTCTGCTTCCTCACAATCCATCCGTTCGAAGCTGTACTCAATTAAAACCTATCTAGATGACCCTCACTTCGCACATCCCAACTCGTGCTTATGATATGCATAATAGATGACCCCCATAAGCCTACATATATGTTAGCAGAACTGGTTGCTCAGACCCGTTTAATGGGTGAGAGTCAGTCATTGTTATCCATCTGCGCTCTAACCCTCTGGACCCGTTTGGAGGGAAGGTGAACTTCTGGTTCCTCGTTTGAGAATCCGGTCAAGGGGATGAAAGACTAAGTGTGAAAAGCGGAACTGAACTGTTTGGGAACCATCTGAGTTAACTACAATGAAATTTCAGGACGGGAACCCTCTACCTGCAGTAGCCTTACTGTGAAACAGAAACCAGGACCAACTGTCCGAGTCCTGTAAAAAGGAGGTTTCCTTTCTAAAATTTTAGTTTTTCCTTTCTATACTGAATTCGGGCGTTATTCGGCAGTAGCCTTCAGCAAAGCGTTGTTCGAGAGTTATTTTAAGGTGTCATTAGGGTAGGGGTAGAGATACATACTAGTTTTCGTTCCAGTTCGTAGACCGCTTCTCCCAGTTGATTTGTTCTGTATGGAGGCGCGATTGCTAGTTGTTTGGGTGGCGGATCCTTTTTTACGTCAGAAACAAAAGTTCCCTGGCTCTTTGTGGTCACATGCAGGGTTGTGTTCCATAGTGAAAGGTGTTTGGGTGTATTCACTTTCTTTTGAGTGTTTTCTAACCGCTTGGCTATTTGAATGAGGGGTCAGAAAAATGTCACACATTTATGGTATCTATCTTACTTCAAGGAGAAGTTCACCATTTCTTCCACATGCTCTAGAGCTAGTAACTAACATATTTACGTTGCGCATTGTGATCGATTGGTGCTCTATTTCTGGTTTTCACTGTTTAGTACGCTCAATTGCTTTCAGCTACTTCGTCCTGCCATTTGTTTGCCTTCAAGAATATGGGTAAAAGGCGTTTCACTAAAACGCCTATCTCCGGTACGTTATTTCATAGTAATCGAAAATTCAATTCAATTTCGATATGAAAACATATAGGATAAAGCTTACGGGACTGCAATACTTTTCCGCATCGGTAGAAATTTGAGTAGAGGTGTGGAAGCTATTCATCCCGTGGCCAGTTCTGAATTTTTCTTCACCAGATTAAACTTTTTGAAACTCATTGTACTGGATGAGGGGATAGTCACTTGGGAAAGTCTAAACTACTCTTTGGCGTTTGTGGGGATATGCGTCACGGTTGAAAATCACATTCAAGTGTAGAGGGTAAATTCGAGGATACTTTGTTTTAGGTCACTGGTCTCAGAGGTTCCGACGAATGCGGGTATATAATCCTCGTGCAACATTTGAACAAGCAGAATTGATCTCGAAGCTTTTTGATGAAAGTAACAAAAGCAAGAAGCAAAACACCAAGCAAATTCAGAACACAGAGGAAAAGGATTCGATAGAAAAGGATCAGGTACATCTGCCACTCTTCTGATTGCTCCATTTTCGCAGGAAGTTTTTTATGAAAAGGGATTAGGGAGGGTGCCATTTACGCTCCTATAGAAGCAAATCCCGTGTCGAAGGGAAACATGGGCAACATCAGTCGGAAACTATTTTTAGACCATCAACTTCATTGATCTCCCAAGCGACGTTCTACTGAAGATTTTCGGCTATGTTTCCAGTCCAGCACAATACATTATCCAAGCGTCACAGACAAATCATCTTTTTGGAGCTCGTCGAATCATTGCTGTCAAGGCGAGTCCCTCCTCGTTGGGTCATAAGTCGATGGTGCATATGCATTATTCTTTTTTTTTCTGCAGAAACTATATCGGTTACGATGTGTTTGCAAGAGATTCAGAGACGTGATCAATGAATTTCATCAGCATTTGCCGAAGCCATCTATTGGGCTCAGACTACAGGTTATAAGTAATCATTTTCTGGCTATAGAAATATGAGTTTGTGAACAAAGTCTTTTTCTTGAAGCGAATTACGACCATAAGTTGTAGGCGCCAGTGGAACGAGATCGAAATTACGGCGGTTGTGTTGTGGCATATATATACGGAGAAAGCGGAAAGCGATATTTTTCTAAGTGTGTTGTGATCAATGAGGTTCCATCTGCGATTTTGTGAGTTTTTTGGTTGTGGCATTGTTCTTGAATGGCTTCTATGTCTATATGAATGTCCGGGGTAGGGGTGTCATAGAAGGTGGTGCACTATCACTCACGCACGTACTCGTCGGGGAGGATAACAGCACTGTCTTGTCAGGCCACATAAGCTCTCAATACCGCCACTGCGATTGAATGGAAATGCCATGCGCATTCCAAAACGGAATTTATTAACGCCAGAAACTTTACCATTTATCCTTATCTTTATTGTGAATGCCCAGTTATGGACAAAATGTGGCATCATATTAAGAAATGGAATCTACCCATGTGAACCCTAAAATCTTGGGGAGTTGAGATCAAGATTCTTTTTAGCGGAGTTCAGAGATTTAGGACAGACGCTCAAAAAAGACCTGGATGTTGGCTTACTTGGAAAGCTTTTGCCTGCACAGAGCTTGCGTTTATCACCCATTGTGCTCGTTTTAGCGCTTTTATGTTCTTTATGGCTTCGATTAATCTCTATGACTCATGAATTCTTTTTCGTTCCAGTTCTGCACAAATGTGCTTGTTTGTTTTAGCCCTGCACAAATTTGCACATTCCTCATTATCAAGGGATTGGTATTAACGGACGCTTTGATGGATATGCTATTAAGTCTGGATTTGTCAAAGGTGATCGTGCAGTTTCTTTCGAAAACTCGAGCTAGGTTAATTATACATAGAATATCTGAGCAAATATTCAGTAACGAAGGGGTCTCTTTTATTGGAGACTGATTAAATTGCGGCGGAGACGTTTTCAGGTTGAAGAGCTGTTCTGGCATGATATAAGGGGCTCTCGCGTGACGGATCTCGTTAAGAAAATGGAGGCTCTGTTGGCTAAAATGACATCATTATGTACAGCCGAGTTCTATTCTACAGACGACTTCTTTGATCCAACAACAATGTTTCCGAATGATAACGATTATTGGAAAGATCGTGGATGGGAAAAGTGAGCGACCATTTTGTTCAAAGATGAAATATAAAACACTGAGAAATCGGGTAGAAGATCCGTGCAAAATCTAAAGAGTAATATTTAAGAACTGATCAGCTCTACATGGACAGGCGTGAAGTTCTAGACAAGTATCGTACTCTTAAAAAATGGGCAATGATCCGTCGAGTACGTTCTCGTGGTCGTCGACGTCGCCCAGCTTGATTTCTAGAGCCCGAGTTTTGATTATTTCGAGTTTTTCTTTCACAAAGTTTAAGTTGAGGTCTTTGGCTTATAATGTTCACCTCAACTGCCAATCTTATGCTGCAGATCCGTTTTTCATTATTATTTGTACATTAAGATTCAGTGAGAAAAATAGGTTTTGTCTCTCCCTAGCGGATAATGTTTTTAGCGATTATCTTTATTAGTTTTGAACTTCGATTAATTCTTGTTACCTTTGTCGCTTATTCTTCCGAATGTGCATATCCACAGAAGCATTCTATATCGCTCTCACTATAGTTAGGGTAGACATGCTTTATTTGATATAATTTCATNATCCACAGAAGCATTCTATATCGCTCTCACTATAGTTAGGGTAGACATGCTTTATTTGATATAATTTCATGGCGAACGTTTTTATTTTGCTATTTCTGCAAAGTTTATGTCGTTTTTCTGCTATTCGAGAATAAACGTGCCATATTAGAAATATCAGTAGCTAGGTATCCGTTGTGGGTTCAACTCCAAAATGGTTCTCTTAGTAAGTATACTTTACAGTAAAAAGTGTTGTGTGAAAACAGTTAAAGATCTTTATTCTCACGATATATCCTAGCAATAATCTCTTTGTATCTATGCCGTAATTGTGGACGTTTCGCTTTCAGCGTAGGTGTCAACAAACCGTTTTCGACAGTAAACGGTTCCGGTTCAAGGTATATCCGTTTAACCTGAAAGCTCGTTTTTTACCATCGGTTTAAAATGCTTTTACCGTTGAAAACTTACTTGTTCTATGGAGTTGAGCTTATTTTCTTTGCCAATTTGATGTAGTTGTGACAGCACGTAGTCAACGGCCTGTAACGAATAACTCTTGCATTACGAGAATTCAGCGCGTATTCGATTCATTGCTGCAAATCCTTTACAGTTTTATAGTACTCTCTTCTTTCCTCGGGGAGCTGCTGATTATCCTAGGTACTTTTTGAACGGCTAGCTGAAAATTCTTTCACAAAGACAATTTCTAGTGTAGGCTTCCTTTTAGCTGCGAGCCAGGATGTGAAATATCGAAC
>UZAF01019696.1:9327-22181 GCA_900617895.1 Haemonchus placei | reverse complement strand
GTCGCGGCAGTTCACGACACTTCCTCATCTTTTACTGGGTCCGGGAAGTTCTCCCCTAACACGGCGTCGTACACGCCGCACCCGCCGCCTATCGCAGGATTGCGATGGAAGATTGGAGCGCGCAATTTGTGAGGTAGGGAGTCCTTTAATTATTTGAATTGGCTGGCCGCTCTTTTCAATTCCAATGCGGTCTTGATCGTCGTTTATATAGGAGGAGTCATTTTAATTAATCAAGTCTAATAAACTTGAAAACTAAAAAGAAACAGAAGACAAAACGATAAAATGCAATGAAAAAGCAAGCCAGTCAAGGAAAAATATCGCGTCCTATCGATTGGCGGGAGGCGGGGTGAGTACGGTAATTGCAGTGACATTTGTCGCATGCCGCAAGGGAGAATGCCGCGATAGGGGAAAAGTTCGGTTACCCTCTTTTACTCATTTCTGTTTTAATAACTGAAACTCGAAAGAAGTAGCGAGCGCAATAGGATTGTGTACAAGGTAGTATCAAAACTATAGCAACATGATCAAAATCAGCATACTGCAGAAAAATCCAGTCCGACTGAAAGAGAACGTGGCGTGTAAACAGGAACTTTGACTGTACTCTTTCGTCACAGCGAAAGAGTTATAATCTGGTCATATCCACTCAAACACTCAAGCTGAGTAAGCACTTGGGTAAGCTCTTGTAATTTCCCCACAGGCCTTTGGCATGGCCTTCATAAAAGGGGACTGCAAAACGAAACTCAAAGTCAACAATGGAACAGCTACTGTACGGTACTATAGTTTTACGTAGAAGATCACATCACATCGAAGTATAATCAGCACATTTTCAAAAAGAAGTCTATTCATTATTGAAATAAACAGTGTCTGAAGGACGGCCGCACTTACGTTGAATTTTTACGAACTAGTTTTTTTTTTATAATGAGATATCACTGTTTTGGTAGAAGAGCTAATAAGTTATCAAATATTTTCAGGATGCAAAATGATTTTTCGACGCTCGACTTGTACATTTCCTGTCTTTTCTATAGGAAAGCGTGTCCTCGCACTGGGGTCACCTGCAACGTCTCTTCCCCACAAGTAGCACATCTGACAGATTCCGTTGGTATCCGTGACATGACGCACCAGTAGCAGGCAACGTGGCCACAGCCGCCAAAGCGCATTGGCGCCACAGCGGCTTGACCGCATCTTCCGCATTTCAACGCCACCTCCATCGTTTGCACCACTCCATTACCAGTTCGTGTTTGCCACTTTGTAGAGATGATCGCTATAGCAGGCCACAACAAAAGCAGTGCGTCACGGAACGTGTGCCACATTAGTTCTCTATTCTGTGAATCGTAGTTGATTGTGCCTGTAATAGTTTATGATCCACATGTTATTCCACCACATATGCATTTCATGATAGGTTATAGATCGACGTTTTAATTAGGAGATGCTTCGTAATTTTATAAATCTATTTAATCAAATTGTAGCCAACAAATGTGTTAGTGATACAATTATGAAATTCAATGAAAATTTACGCTACAGTGCCATTTGCATTCACAGACATACGTATGTTTGTCGTCAGGGAAATCTTAGAAGCCCACTTAAGTCAAAAGAATCCACTTCGAATGGATGGAACAAGGAGGATTAGTGGCATAGAAAGTTTTTGTGCCATAGAGAACATTTTTACACTTTGCCCTCAAAGGTATTAGGTCGTTTGGTACAGAAAAAATCTTCTGCTACTGGACGAATCTTAGCCAATGTTATACACCCAGTTACGATTATAATTTGCCGACCTCTTATTAATTTTATGGCTCTTCCTCCTAAAACTTAATGTTATCTGGTCAGAAAACTGGACCACTAGAACTTGATTTCCTCATCTTCGTTGAAGGTTCTCCCTTCAATGGAGGGACGACCGAAATAAGTGGTATTTGGATAGTGAGAGATCAGGGCTGTATGGAAGAGTCAGGAAAAGATTTCAAACAGGCATGGACCTGAGACTCACTCATTTTGGAGGACTTTTCCAATTGCTCTATCGAATACTTAGGAGGGTAGGGTTCAGGTTAACATTCTAGTTTTTTGGCAGCACACCAAACTCGCCTCTGTAATCCCAACACACTAGGAGCGTGGCCTTCTTTTGAAGAAGATCAGGTTTGGACCTCTTTTGATCAGGCTCATTCGGGATTTGTCATAATTATTTGTGTGAGCAACGTTATCGTGGACATTCCAAATTTTGTCAACAGCCACTATCCGCTTCACGGATTGATGTTCTTCTTTGTGTTCGAAGCGCACTTCGTAGACACTAACTCACAGCGTCAAGTATATTCAGCTCAACTCATGTGGCATCTGAACATCTAACTTTTCGTCCAATCCAAAGTTTTCGGAATGTTCGTTAACTATCCCCATGCATGCGTAGTCTTCTGAGTAATTTCCTACGTGGGATACATGAAGGTCGGCCATGGTCAAGGCCATAAATATATCATCGATGCCTACTGGTCAGCCTGACTTGAAGTGAAAATTGCAAGAATGGGAAGTTATGAACCAGTTCTCTTACGTGCTCTGTGAAGAGTAGTTGCCAGCTAATGTTTTACATAAACATGGAAATTACAAGTCACTTCAGAGGTAAAAAAAAGTTGGTCAAAAATGCTTCAACTGACACTCTATGTTTGAGCTAATACTCAAAACACAGATAGGATTGAAATTGGTTCAGTTTTTTCTTAAAAATGTGAAATATACACCCATTATATACATCAGATAAAAAATGTTTGCTTCTGGGCGTTCGCAAAAATCGTTTCCAAAAATCGTAATTACTTTTCGAGCAATCCAATAACTATGGAAAACTTTCCTTTCAATGAAGCCTACGCAAAACCGAGCTCCAAAATGTACGAATGAACATATTCTATTTCATTAGTAATGATTCAACGGGTTCATCAATCGTATCAGGGAACAACGTGAGACATCATTCTTACAATGTCATTAGAGATCGGTCAGCACGACAATATCTTTCGAAGGCCAAAAATTGATCAACGGTTTGTTTGAAATTGGTTGTTTCAGGGATTATCAAATATCAGAAGTAGTTGTTCTTCTCATGCACCTTTTCTCGGTTTTCATTCAAAATCCAACTGTTTTTCGAGTGCGTATTATCCAGTGACCTGCACATGGAACCAAATGATATCGAGCTCGAATGACTCCGTCTCCCCTCACAATCTGGCTACATCAACTCTAGAGGGATGGAGGTCTTCACCTTTATTGGGTTCGAATTTCATCGTGAGCATACACATGACAGCTTAGTATTTGCCAACATCTCACTTTGCCTTTAACAATAATAATAATAATAATAGTTGTTATTATTATTATAAATTTATTATTATTGCTATTATTATTATTATTATCATTATCGTCATTATTACTATTATTATCCATAGTGACCATAAATATAATTATTATAGCTGAATAGTCTCTTTTCTAAAATTTTATGAATTAAAATTTTATGAATTGCAATGAAGCGTTTCCATCTTAACGCCTTTGCTCATCTCTTTTCATCAAGTTTTCGTAATTTCACTAACCAATAGTAGGAAGATGCATGTTCCAGTTTCTGAGCTTCAGCAGCGATTCGATGAATGTACTGTGACCACCAACGCAAAGAAAATTCAAGTAGTGAATGATGTTAATCATCTAAAGTATACCTTTCAAATTGCTATCTGAGCAAAGCTTCAAGCTTCATTGACAGTAGTGCTCACCATTTAACACAGACATCTTATGTAATTATTGGGTTGTTACATAAGTTCGTAGAGTTTTTCACGAAGATTTAATTGAACAAAAAACAACAATTTAATAATAAATTAATCAAGGATGTATCCTCCGTTACGACCTCCCATCTCTCGACCAATTTGTTGATGCCGTTTCGCCAAAAATCGTCCGGTCTGATGTCGAAGAAGTTGTTGAGCCAGTTTCTAGATCCTCTTCGCTATCGAAGGTAACACAACTCATTTGGTTTGACAGAGGGCGGAAAAGGAGTTAGTCGGTAGGTGCAAGATCTGAAGAGTGCGGTGGATGCTGAAGAACCTCCCATCCAAGCTCCTGGAGTGCAGTTTCAACGACTTGGCAATATGGGACCTGGCGTTGTCGTTAGCGAGATGACTTGACCTTGTCTATCTGGTCTTTTCAGCCGAATAGGCTCATTTACACGGTCCAGCTGGGCAATGCAGGCTTCCTTGTTGACAGCGGCGTTTCGCATTTCTTAGTGCACCGTGCCTTCCAGTCCCACCAAATGCAAATCATAACGTTTTTATTGGATGGAGATCTTGCTTGACTCTCGGCTCCGGCGTCTCTCCAGGAGTCACCCACTCTTTTCTTCACTTCACATTGACGTGCAGACACCATTTCTCATCTCCCGTGATAATTCGGTACAAAAAGCGCTGTTTGTGTCCATGTGTTGCTCGGAAGCGGGCGAGATGTTGAGCAGCAATTTGAAGGCGTTTTTCTTTGTTTTCTCCGTTGAGCTCGTGAGGCATCCATGCTCCGAGTTTCGAGTAAAACCAATTGATTGAAGGTGGCGAGAATTGTCATTGCACTGACGTTCAATTTTTCAGCCAATTCAAGAGTTGTTTGGCGATCATCTTCCTTCAGTAGTGCCTTAAAGGCACTGTTAACGACTAAATGGTTTCGAAGATTTGCACACGGTTAGAATTCTGAGCCCCCTCTGATAACATTTGTGCAGGAATTAGGTCGGAAAACGGCTGGATAGGGCACAATAAGGCCAGGAACAGTGGGGGACGCGATGCCTCCGCCCCTCGTTAGGCTGACTACGTGTTGACTGTCCTTCAACACGTTCGCACTGGAGCGAAGCTGGTGAAAAGTCGATAAGCAAATTGCCAGAGACGCAATGTGATGTCTGCTATTGCAGACAACACATTGCGTCGCCTTCGTGCACTCGTCCGAACACTCCATGGCCCGTATGCACAACTCCCGGGGTAGGGGAGGGGAAGGAAATGTTTGCGAAGGGCGCGAACGTTCAAATGGTAGGTTTTGGGTCAAGATAGTGACAATGGAGCGATGTTTTTTCCTATAAACAGATGAAGAATCGACAGCCCTCGATAATCATATGATGTTTTGCCTCTGCGACCTTACCTTAGCGAGAGCTCAGAGAAGCCCGACCCCATTATCTCCCCACCCTGGGAGGGGGATGAATCTACCCCTAGAATAGAGCTGGGGCGCCGATGGTCATGTAGACCGCAACTCTGCTATTCACTACATTATTCGACTGAGCGCTTATTCCTCTGACTTCTGCTGCCGAATTCGTCAAGTATTGCTCCGATTTTATTCTACTGCTGCAACCAACTACCAATTTATTTAAATTGCTGACGTCGTTGCTGTAGAGCAGTTTAGTTTTCAAATATACAGGTTTTTCTTTCTAGACTTACACCAGTTATCGTGAGCCTATTGCATCACGATCCTGGTGTGATTTAAGAAGGAAACCGAAATTATTTCTGTCATCAACTCGTTAGTACTTTTTCGGTTGATTAGTATAATATTTCATATCCTATTACATTTTAATCTTCGTACTCCTGGCTATTCCTGTCGTAGAAGGTAGTGGTCACATCCGTAGTATTAATTTATTTTATGGTTCAGTTTTTTCCTTAGCACGCAACTTTGAACATGAATTGAGTACTGTTTGGTGTTGCTGTAGTGACCTTCTACTCGCTTTGCTCTTAATTTTGTAACAACCCTGTCTTGTATGTGAACATTCGCACGGAATGGCCATTTCTCGCCTAGTGCGAAAACNGTAAAACCAATTGATTGAAGGTGGCGAGAATTGTCATTGCACTGACGTTCAATTTTTCAGCCAATTCAAGAGTTGTTTGGCGATCATCTTCCTTCAGTAGTGCCTTAAGATGCTCTTCGTTGAATTCTGCATGTCGTCCGCTTTGAGGCGTGNTTTTTTTGCGCTTTTTCGTTGTTATCGCTTTATTCTGAAGTAGTTCTACCTATTACCGTCAAAAAAAGGGTATCCTTACTTTTTTGTCAACAGTGCCTTTAAGATGCTCCGTTGAATTCTGCATGTCGTCCGCTTTGAGGCGTGTCTTCAGGGTCAAAGTCGCCACTTTCAAACTTTGCGAACCATTTTTGTGCAGTAGACACACCTAGGACACCTTCTCCGTACACACTGCATATGTCCCGAGCGGCAACGGCTGATTTTGACCTCCATGATAAGCAAAGAAAAAGAGATGTCGAAAAAGCTGACTATATCCTCCTGGATATTCCATTTCTGAGCCAGAAAAAAGGCGAACAATTAAATTGTCTAAAAAAAACAAATAAAACAGCTTTGTGATGGAGAAGCAGCTACTTCGAATGAATGTATACATTTCGCTAAAAAACAAAACAAATCGTTTTGAAATAACTCTGACGCAAAACTCTACGAACTCATGTTACAACCCAATAGTTTATTCATGAAACCTTTGTCGTGAAAAGCCCTACCTCCAATATGGCAGCTGCCTTTGAAACGAGTTTGATGGCTGTTGAATGTTTCAAAAAAGATGATGCTCGCTCAGAGATATATGGTAGAAGCTTGGAAAATACAAAATGTAGAAGAATTTTTTTGCGGGTGTACTCCTTATAGGCTATGTCAACTTCGATCTGACCTGGAGAAGCACCTGAAAGCAAAAATGTAGACCACCGCCACAAGAAGACACAAATGAATGTTTGGTACCACGGTGTAGCCCTTTTACCTTATTGCTATATTCCCAGAAGACAGGTAGCATGAAGGTTCTGTTGCTTGCCCCATAGTTTCAAAACGTTCTTGTAATCATCCCACCAAACTAGCAATCGCGCGCTGAAACTGTTTATGCAGTGAACCATTATCCGTGCAACACTTCATCATGGTCGGATTGACCACCATACCCATCGATCGTATCCTTTCTAGCTCTTTATAACTTATCAAACCTACCTTGACATACTTCCTTAGCATACTTTCTGAAAAACTGTTTACTAGGAAGACACGAAGCTTCGGTTGTAGAGTTCACTTTCACCTTATGTCACCTTCTTTCGGTCTTCACACTTACTTACTGACTTCTGGCAGAATATGAGGGTCGAAGTAGAGCACCTGCGCTGACGTTCCCCAAAGGTCGTGACCATTTTCTTGGCACGACAACTTTTCCAGCAATAAAGAACTTCACGAGATAACTGGTTGAAGTAATCTTATGCCCAACTTTTCTTTTAAGTTTTCATTCCTACTCTGCCAGGATTCACTCAGAATCACCAGTATGACTTGTATCGCTTGTCGTCCCGTCGATCAACGATTTCCTACAACGGCGCCAGTAACGTATCCATGCGACCTGTCGCGAGCCGGAGTAGTCTAGTGGATCGTCCTTGCTCGAGGAATAAGAGGCATAGGATTCCTTTCAGTTCAGAGCTTCTGTGAAGAAGACTAACCATCGTTTGACGTTTGAGGGAAATTACGAGCATCGTGCTTTCTAAAGCGCGTTGCGTGACGTTAACAGCATGTTTATCGTGTTTTCGTGAAGTCTAATTTTGCCGAGGCGTAGGAAGGACAAAGCAGGAAGAACAGCAGTGTCGAAAAAATAAGCGAGGGAACGAGTGATCTTCTCTTCTTCCTCAATATTCTTACATGCTCCCTACGCTGCGCCTTTCCTCCTCCTCAGTCACGGAGCTGGGTTGTTTATCACACTAATTTCTCGACCTGGATACACGTAGTCAGAGCACTCGTCACTCGGTGGGATTCGCCCCATTTAGCGTCAAGAGAGCATCTGGTACCAATTCGTTTCTCATGAACATCGCGCACAAGTGCTGTCGAAGGCCTCGACCACACTTAATAGAAAACTGTGAAACCATAGTTGGTCGATTCACAAGTAAATATGATAATCCACTAATTGCCAAGAAACCCTTTCGGAAACCCAACTTTAACCAAGGGTAGTATGGTGGGACACGATACCATCGCTGGACTCTAAACCCTGAACCTAATTATAACTCGCTTTTATGGGCTTCTATGAGAACTTCATTGTTGATTTTAAGCGTCATCAAGTGGGAATGACCTTCCCGCAATGTGATTCCTATATACTAATTTTATGATAACTTATCCCTCCGACTAATCCGCTTATCTCGATAAGTAGATAGATTGATACGCTTGTTCTGCACCTGGTGGTTACATCAAGATAAAACATCATAATGCAACGAAAATAATCTAATTTGAAATCTCATGGTCTTTCTCTGTCTCTGTCTCTGATGCCCGTATATTGCACTGGAAAAAGTGAAAAAATGTCGTGATGGGAAAAAACTTATTTTCATGCACGAAGAAGTGCGGCTTCTGTTGGTACTAGAACTATAGAAAGCTATGGACTCCTTCACTAGCGCAATGAAACTGAAGATCGTGGGTCAGATCACAAAGTTGGAATCTACATTTCATTTTGGAACCTCTATATCCACGCCAACGTACGAGGTTCCTTTCGCGATGAGATGTGATCCAGGCGGCCGAAGGGGGTCCTTGGGATTGCCTTTCAAGGAATCATCTTCTTTGCAATTAATAACGAGCCTATTTTCATAACAGCGGAAGATTAGCCAACAATATTTCAATACCTTCCATCCTCTCCTAGATGGCTCTTTTGACGCTGCAAAGAGGAAAGACCTCCAAGAAATACGAGAAACGAAGTATTTTGGTGGAGACACGTTGAAGAGTGTTTTGAAACAATGAACCATTCTGCACCTCAGAGCTTCTAAAGCCCAATTCGAGCAAAGGTTCAGAATTCTTCCTTTGCTTGAATTAGCTAGTCCCTTATTCAGTCAAGGACAAAAAACTTTCCTTGTGATTTCTACCCTCTCTAACTGTGAGGGAGCTCCGTAGTTGGTCCATATTGAGACTAATAACGTTTTGCAAGCGTTTAGGGCGCATTTCATGAAAAAGCCAAACAAGCGCAATCACCAGGGACTCGAACACTCATGCCATGCCTACCGTTCCACTACCCTACCAGCTGCGCTACCTTTGCACAGCTACGTTTCTGTTTGCTTCGCTTATGTGTTTGGTACAATGGTATAACACAGGGTGAAGTTAGTCCCGTAACTTTGTTCCCAAGTGGAGCACAAATCGAGATAAGCGTTCGAAAACACCTACGGTGTTATATATCTCATGTTCAGGAGCCACCAAGTATCCTTCCCTTGATAGCTCTGCCAATTTGGAAAACGCACGTCACAGAACCTTGTCGTTTAACTTTCTGCTGAACTCTGATTCCTCTTTGAAAAAAGACATCTTGAGCCCTTCCTGTTTCCTTCTAATTTTAATATACTGTGGTAACAACCTAGTCCAGAAGTTGCTACTAAAATAGGAGAAGAGCATGAAATTGTTCAAAACCCATTAAATGGTGTCTGAAGTACAACTCTGCGAACGAGACACAGATGCCCTTAACTATAAAGACATAGAAAACAACAAACTAAAACTTTTCTATGAGTTCTGAGGATTTCAACTAACGATGCAGTCTGAAGCTCACTATGTATGCGGTGATATATGTATGTATGTGTGTATGCTACAAACCTTTCAAGAACTCACCTCTGTAAAATCTGTTTGTCCATATTAATGCGTCAATCAGCAATTGAATCTCAGGCCTTATCCGTTCACATGTATGGCCGATTGTGATCGGTAGCTCCCTGATGAGTTGTCCAAGCTGTTGTTCTAGCAACTGTTGGTATTCGCCATCCAAAATTTTCGCATCAACTTGTTCCACCCGTAACGACTCACATGCCATCTGAAATGTACGTAACGTAGAATTAGTCACTCGAAATCAGACAGAAACATGCTCATTTCAAACTCGCAAATATAAGCGACGTATATGGAAAACTGACGGCCGTATATCTCTGCGAGTAAAAGTTCAGCAGGAAAGTGTACAATACCCACCCTAATTATTCAAAAAGTCACAAATAAGGCGGATTTGCGTGTTTTTTGTCTTCTTTTCAAAACTAGGCTAATTTTCACTTTTTAAACATATAAAGTTACATGGCTCAACTGTGCTCGCCGAGCCCTATAAAATGGTGTGGCGAAAGCACAAATTCAATACTTACTGAGACCGAGGATTGAAAAATTGAAAAAGTTCAATTTCTCAGTCCTCGGTCTATCAAAGTTCTTGGGGGCACGTTATTAGCAGCAATGGTCGCTAGATATAACCAGAACTGAACTAAATGTTGACCTTTGCACCAATGTTGACCCTTCGTTCTGACCTCAAACTTCGAAATGCTATTTAGAATTGAGGCTTGGAGGGTTAACTGTTGCTTTGCAGAGACAGCTGCTAACTTAAGGAATAGAGCGTCTCGCATGATAGTTGGAGGAGAAATAAAGCTGAGGAGAGACCTTTTCCTTTAAAAAATCACGAAATTGCTTTTTTTTTTATCAAATCGAACAAATCAGCTACAGAGGTGCACAAAAGGCNTTTGCAGAGACAGCTGCTAACTTAAGGAATAGAGCGTCTCGCATGATAGTTGGAGGAGAAATAAAGCTGAGGAGAGACCTTTTCCTTTAAAAAATCACGAAATTGCTTTTTTTTATCAAATCGAACAAATCAGCTACAGAGGTGCACAAAAGGCTTCTAAAGCCGAACAGCAAACCTCTACTTTGAGCTTCGAGACAACAGGTTCTTCCTATGTTGTAGCGAAAGCACAAATTCAATATTCATTCCCTATCACGCGCCTAACCAGGAAAGGGTTTCAAATTTCCTTGGAACTTTGAGGGGAACCTTAGGTATATCGATAGAGCTTGGAAAGTTATTAACAAATATGGAAATACAAACTGCAAATGAGTCTACTAAAAAATTGTGAGCGTTGAAAGTTTGTATGCTCAAAGCATGGAGAGATAATACCAGTTAACAAGCGCAGTTGCCCTGCCCGTTCGCTTTTGCAAAACGTGCTTTCATCAGTATAAAAGTTCTCAAAGCGTTTTTTTTCATTAATTCAAGTCAGCACTTTAATTCGGCTATCATTTGCGATCACCTATCCATCAACCATCACCGCATTTATTCAAAATTTCTCCCCGTCATTTCCGTAACGCTCTCTCATTTTTTAACACCGAAACACACATACCCACACCCCAAGTGAAGTAGTCTTGGACACGCGAGAAAACTTAACATCGATGAAACAACCCAAAAAAATGGGTTGAGACAACCGGCATTTTTTGGTCTCGAATTGATTGTGTGTTTTATTTACGGTTGAGGAAAGACAGCATGTACATATGAGGTTCACATTTTGTGGACAACTTATCTGCTTCACTCATTTCTTGGATTGCTCCTTCAATATTCAGTTTTTATGCATATCTGTTTCAAGTGGTTCGGGCTTCCCCCTACCTCAATAAGTTTTGAATAAGTGAGGTGATCGCAAATGATAGCCGAAACAAGGCGCTGACTTAAATTAGTAATAAAAAACGGTCAAAGAGCTTTTATTCGGATGAAAGCGCGTTTTGAAAAACCGCAAACGACAAAAGGGAGCACCCCCTCATCGTTGACTTGGAGAGGGAGAGCACTGCCACTATGCCACGGTGATCCTTGTGACCACTACCAGCGACTGCGCTTATCAACTGGCATCATCTCTCCATGCTTTAAGCATGCAAATTTGAAGGCTCATGACTTTATTGGTAGATTCATTTTGCACTTTGTATTTCCATATTTCTTGATAACTTTCCAAGCCCTATCGATATAGCTAGGTCTCTATTCAAAGTTCCATGGGAAGTTGAAACCCCTCCCTGGCAAGGGGTGCCCTCGCCTTATTGGTCGACAGCTGAGCTCCTGCCAGACTCAGCTGAACAAAGCGACTCTGCGAATCAGAACCTTCACAAAAAAAACGATGAATCATCGAAAAAGAAACATCCAAAATAGGGTCTCTTGAGAATTCGCCGAGGACAAAGGTTCTCAGTTCGGTCGAATTTAGCGCTGCTATGGCACACCGTATGAACACGGTTGGCTACTGCTATCACAACACAGTCGTTTCGAGAATAACCGTAGCTTTCTGGAAAACTGGCTGGAACCTTAGATAGGAATACTCAAAGAAGCGGTGGCAAATTCTTGTCTTTCCATCGACAATTAGTTCACCAACAATGATCAGAGCCGTCCGCCCGATAGATAAGAGCTTCCTTCCTCAGAAACTCGTACCAACTTTTATTGGAATTACGCGATATTATAAGTTACTCTAATTCCCTTCATTCTGAGTGCAGGAAGTGTGTGTATATATGTGTGTATATGTATACAGTGCGTTTCATAATTATAAGGCCACCCTCAAATTTTGCACTTCCAGAAAAAGCAATATTTAAGGATTTTTTCTGGCATCATGATCGGATTCCTTACCACCAACAACCTAGGTTTCCGTTTTTTGGTAGCAGCTGCATTTTTCTAAGCTTTTTTAGAACAGTTTATCGGTTTTTGCACCGTTTCATAATTATAAGGTCACCCTGAGAAAGTGAACAATTATTCATGGAAGAGAGGAAATTTCGTGTTTAAAGATACCTATAAAGGTGAGCATGTGTAGCAAATGCATTTCCAAACCTGACTGTCAACATGGCTCGTTGTCATCTGCTTTCCTCTGATGAGAAGGCTCATCATGAAGGTGGGCTCAGTACTCGAGCCATCTCCAGGCAAATAGGGAGATCCCCTTGGTCCATTCAAAGATTTCTGGAGAGCCCTGATGTCCCTAGATATGACACCGGCTGTGGACACCCATGAAAGATTACTGCCCGTGACGAGCGGAAGATTCTGGGGACTGCTTCCAACAGTACGTCCTCCTTGAACTAGATCCGATCGGAATTAAACCTCTTTGTGTCGAAAACTACAGTCTGGAGAGCAGTGAGAAGGTGCGAGAACATTACCAGGCAAGCAATGGAGAAGATGCCACGAATCACC
>UZAF01019695.1:0-15029 GCA_900617895.1 Haemonchus placei | reverse complement strand
GCCAGTAGGAATGTTCTTTTGATAAACTTAAATTGGCTACCTTAACGCTACGTTTTTTTTGTTTTTATTCATAAGGGCATGACTCCATACGAGTTGCCCTTTCTCCACGTGCCTCACAGCTGTGACAAAACTATTTTGACGTTTTATTTGAAACATCTATAAAAGAAAACCTGTAATTCCTCAACCCGAAATCTTTTCGAAACCTATTTCGAGCTGTTGATCAGACGAGTTCTTGTGATGAATTGTTTGTCTCGAAACCAGGTGATAATTTTACGGCTTGATCAAGGATCCCACATCACCAAATCGGAAAGAGCAATAACACGTTTTACGACTTTTCAGAATTTGTCACAGCAATAGTGACCGACTTATTGTAAGAACTGCCCCCAAGTAGCCATATAACCCGTACGATCGAGTCATTCTCCCAGTCAATCAACTCCTTCAATTGTTCGATGTGAAAGCTAAGCTTTATGAGTAATATGTTTTGATTCTTAACACATACCCATGAATCGTTTTGTAGGTTTAGGACAAATTCAATTACATCTACAATTTAGACTCGGAAATGGTAGCATGGCGCACTCTGAATTTTGCGGTTGAAATCTTAAGCCCACCGGTTGAACAGATTCCATTGCTGCAGTTTTCAATTTTGGCGTTTTTTCTCGAGGCTAGCAATGGATTGTTTTAGAGGCGCCAAATTTTTGGGGATGCGCCATGAACATGGATTCCAATCAGGATCAAAGTCTTATTTGAATGTTTGTTTAGCATTAACAATGGCTTGTGCGGGACGGATGATGGTAAGTTTGGCCATTCCATCTTTTCAAAAGCTTACGTCACCAAATTTATTTATTTATTCATTTAACACCACCAGGGTGGAATTATTGGGCTTTCAAGGATAGGAGGCCCTCTTCTTTTCCAGTCCTGTATCCATAGTTGTGATAGTGGCATTTCATGCCCCTCTTTCTTCTTTTTGAGTATCTTCGACTACTTTGCGGAGGTTTGCTTTTATTGAGCAGAAAGATAGCATTTCCTCGAACAGGGGACCATAAAAAGTAATCGATACCATTTCGATGTGTGCCGAAGATGACAAAAACCTTGTATGAGACGTGACCTCATGAGGCAATAGCTACTCCCCGAAAAGGCAAGGCCATGCAAAACATTCCCCCAGCAGACCGGCACCAACGACTGTCCGCATGGGAGCGCCAACACAACTTTACTTGTCACTTGCATTTTAGTCGAACCGAACCAAGATGGTGGGAGTGATCTTTGTCATACGAGGGCACGTGTTTACTAGATTTTTGTCTGCCGGTACTTCAGTCCTCATGTGATCTCTGTCTTATGCTGCTTCTAACGTCATGTGATCTTTGTTTTAATAGATGATACTGTTTATTGTTAACAATATAAGACATAATACGTAAGTGTAATGAGTTGGGTAAAGTAAACGCCCATTTTGGTCATTATATACCATATTTTATGAAAGAACTCTTGAATTACTCAGCCACCTTGCTTTGTCAGTTCTTCTTCGCTCCTGTCTGAGTTCTTTGTCTTCGGTTTCTTTTACATGGTCCTTTCCTTTACCGGTCCATTAGCTTCTACCATGACTAGCGTCATCGGGTCGGCAAACATCCGATGATTCCTCAACTACCGAAGGACAAGGTGCTGTTTGATTATTGTAGTGGGCAAACTTGATGTTAGTCATGATGCGCCATGCATGTGACTTATTCAAAGATACCTTGAATAGGTACAGAATCACTCGTAGTTTCGCGACATTAAGGTTTAGTATGGTTTTTATTCTTCTTAGCAGGAAAGCCATTGAATAATCGGCTCCGATTGAAAAGAAAGCTTTTATAAACGATGTGGGTCTAATCCGGATCTAGTGGAAAGTTTCGTATGAAACGGAAGAGACCCTTCTAGCGAGTTCTTCATGGATTGAGGAAATTTTTCCTGATTATTCGTCGAAATAAACAAAGATTTCTATTATCCTGAATAGATATACGTAAACGAAGCTATTAATTATAATTTTACAACTTTATTTCCGAATTTATGATCTGAATTTATCTCGATTTGTATTTTCACTGTGGGTATCGCTTCGAATTTTGGTCTCTGGAACCATCAACCCCCCATACCATTCACCATTTACTATCATATATGAATATGGTGTGCGTTAAAATTAAAATCGCCTAGAATCCCTGAGAGGTGTCAAGGTCATAGAGAAATAATGTGATATTTTACTCAGAAAAGGTATAGAAAAGGTAGAAAAGCAATCTAATTCTGGAAAATCAGTTTTTCCCAATTTTCTGACCACTCGGGGTGTTTTTATTTATTTGATATTAAGAAATGTGCTAGAATCAGGAGTCAGACGCTCTCAGATTTGACGGATGCCACACCCCTGGTCAGTGGGCCGAATTTCTTTGCAGATAATGTTTTTCTACAGGGAACGGAATGCAAAAAGAATTCTGTTCAAATCCCGAAATGTGGAATTGTTGTGAATAATCAGTCATTAAAAGTATAACTGCTCCAACTAAAGTCGTAAGATCGGATTAATGCTCAAATTTGCAATCAATTCGTTACAAGTAACGGCAGTAACAAGTAGGAAGTCCACGAGTACCTCAGTTATTTTAATCAACAAAGTGTAACCTAACCCGCTCTCGAGTCAGATGAGCGATTTTCTAGTCCTTTTCATTCCTTTTGTCATGAATTCGCGATTGTTATCGTTTAGTGTTTCATTGTTTTCTGCTTACTCCACCCATATGAGAGGCTATTTTTCAGAAATGTCACCATCGCTGTTGCGGTTGCCGATATGTTGTTGTACAAAGGACGTACAGAAGACGTCAAAAAATCAGGTTTGCTTTCTTCCTTATCGAAGTCATCTCACTGTTCAAAGATTATGACTGCATTTACCAACAACCATTCGTGATTCATCTTTGATTACTCGGAAAGAACTGCTTACTCGAACTCGGAGAGACTCATTGAATCGCACCTACGATCTGCCCTTCGTGTTCTGGGGACATCAAGAAGTCGGAATTCCGAATGCCAGATTACTATGTTACTGACTGACTGCTTATTTTCCCTATGCAAAAGATCATTGGGCCAGTTACCACATCCCTGATTCATGGGACTATGATGTCAACTTGAGGTTAAACCAGAGTCCTTAGTGGGTTCCGTACCTCCGTGTACGTATTCCAGACCCCGTCTTTGTCCCAAGCGCTGCCGTTATCACATGGGCTCTCCCCCATGTGTGACTAAGGCGTAAATTACCAAACTGTTAAGGTAGATTTCAACATCGAGTGTCTAAGGTTTTCTGTATTGGATCAAGATAGAGTAATGGATAAGGACAGAGCTGGAGAAACATAATGAAGAGGTGGAGTCTCGTTCAAGTTCATCCAATTTAGCCCCAAATTGGCATCTTCTGTGCTGAGTCCGTGTCAGGGACGGATCGGCAGCCACCAAATCATAAAAACGGGAGTAGGAGGTGGTGTCGTGGGTATTATAGGCCCATTTGGAAACCCAAGGATTTTAATCTGAGCTCAATTTTCTACATTTTGAATGGTGCCAGATCATAATTCGAATAATTTCTTCTAAGTATCTCTTTCAGGATCCGAAATCCGCCTTCTCCATTGCCTTAAATGGGAATAATATGCTGACCGTTCCAAAAGTGGCAGTCAATGGACGAGTGGTTTGCGCCACTCACCCATGCAATCCGGTTTCTCCAAAACAAGTCATCATTGATATGCCGGAAGAGTTTACCACGGCCAGAACGTCTCGAGACCATTGCAAGTAAGTACACCTCATCCGCTATCAGTTATCTCTAATTAAAGAAGAGTTCATGAGAAGCAAATAGCCCGAAGGGTAGTGAATTGTATGCGATGGAGTGGGTGATCCTTGAGAATGTCGCCTCTTTATAATTGGTTAGTCCCTATCCACCAATCAGGAAAAGAAATGGTCCCAGTCACGAATGGGCAGTGTTTCAAAGGACTCCATTACGAGATTTTATCATTTCTCCTTATTGCTCTCTTTTATTACAGCAATCATTTGTCCATGAATGAACTTATGCGGATGGTCCGAGCTGAAGAAGGACTGAAAGTGACTCCGAGGCAGTATCAGCAGAAAGTGTCTACCTCAAGTCCACGGACAGCCCCAACTAGCCGAAAAACCTCGGCGATAGTGAACGAGAGAAAGCTCAACAAAGTGATCTGCCCTCCACAGCCATTAGGTATGGATCAATATCATAGAAATATCATAGGTTATACATCGTTGATGAAGATTTTTTTTCGAAACATTGTCTTGGCTTGAGGGGAGCGGCGTTATTGCCGATAATGCAGTCCAGTGATTACGTATTTCCAGAGCAATTATGTGCTTATCCTTTTAGACCGTTAGTCAATAGATTGGTCTGGTGAATAGAGCTACTACATTCGTCGTCCCTGCCTAACCATTCTACCTATCCTGCCACCCTATCGGACCATTGTGAAGGGGTAGACAAGGGTACATGTGTCGCAATGCCTCAAGGTCTTCAACAGAAGTTGAATGCATGGCGCAACCTGAAGGATTATTGGTAGAGTTCGAAGGCACTTTTTCGTCAAAGAGTTGACTATCGGCAACGGTGATATAGAGGCAAGCGGCGCACTATAACACATGCATGATCCTAGGATTGATTCCCAGACCGACATTCGCCCAAGCTAACCAAGTCTACCATTTCTCCAGGGTCGATAAAACGATAGCACCCTCCGATACCACCCTCTGCTGGTAGGGCAAAAACGCGGAGTTGTACATCAGCTGACTTTTCACCTTGGCTAGGAATTATGCTCTCTTTCAAGGCTCCTTTTAGCATCCAGAAGGTTATCTTTCTTACTAGTTTGACAATCAGGACACGGTCCTACCTCGATATCGCCAGCTATTGTAAGTCCGTTCTAAATGGGTTTGAAAGGCCAAACTTATCTTTTTCAGATGCTAGACAACTGGCTCAACGTGAACGAGCCAAGAGAGCTGTGTTCGATTCCGATGGTGACATCACCACTCGAAGTTCACCTCCACGATCTGCTCAATACAGGTGAGCAACCGCTTGAGGACTTTCTGGGTAGCTCGGCTAATTATATGAAAGTTTAGGAAACGTTCAACCTGCTCGATAGCTACGATCTCAGGAGAGAACTACATAGTCCTGCAACATCCTCCCCCAACAGCTTCGACTACTCGATACATTACAGTTCTACCGCACATGTTCTTTGCCGTTATCACTATATCATTGACTTGGCTGGCTAATCTGGTCGGCCTCATGTCTCGGCAACGAGTACGTCGATATACCTAGACTAACCTGGAGTCAAACACTGAAGGAATACCAATTCGCTGAGATCTTTCCAACTGGGATAGACAAGGGCGTGACTGCGATGAACAGGGTTTTATCTTAATCGACACCCCTTTTACGAGCTCTGAGCATGGGAGTTAGAAGGGAAAGGACTTAGTAGCTATTCTAGCCTTCGTCAACACGGCCAAACACTATCAGTAAGAGGATTCCTTACTCCATACTCGATTTAGGTAATAATTTATGCTATCAGCCAATGAAAGAAACTCGTACTACTGATATTTGAATGCTCATTACGTAAAGCATGACGGGTACACTATCTGTAAAGAATTGTAATAAATGTTGATGCATTCCGTGGTTGTTTACTGCTTGACATTGTTGATTGAGAAGAAATATGTGTTGTCGAATGATTTCATTGCTGGTGACCGCTGTTTACCTTCTGTCCGTCAGACTAGGGGAAAGATTCCTCCTAACCGGCGATTTTATACCCTTTCGCTACTCTATTGGTGGGCTGGGATTCTGAAGGGTTTGGTTACTATCAACCTGTATGAGTAGATGGAGAGATACAAGCATCGTCAGGAATATAGAATGACGGTGCCCAGTACATGGCGCATCCCACAGGGAACAGCATTGATCATTAAAAACTTCCTCCATTCCTTCTCACCTAGATGAATGCATAGATGATGGCTGTGCTTTTTAGGTTTAACTTTGCTAATCACGGTGGAATCGGTGCCTATGTGAGCATGGGAGACCACATTGGAATTCCCAGGATTGAATAAGGTGAACTCCTTAAGAGGCTAGGTAGGTTTCTATTCACCGTCAACGTCTGATTGAGAGTACTTCTGACTTTTCGGGTGGTGGCACTTCTCCCTGAATAACCACGTCAAGTGGCAATGATTCTATCTTATCTTTCCACTGGGGCTTTGAATCTTTCCCTCTTGGTGCTCGATTGCGCGACATGGGGTACGGTGAGCACGACGCGATTTTTTGGGAGAGGTACCTACACCCGACTCTTCCTAAGTAAGAAAAATGTATTCTGGTTTAGTCGATTCCTAAAAGCTGTTGTATAGGTCGAATACTCATTCGGAGGCTCCCATATTCTGAATAGAAGTCAAACGCGTGGCACATGCAAAACGGGCTCTATCCACGTCCAACGTCCAACGCTTTCACTTGTGCTGGAACTCGCATGCAAGTATGAGGCTGTTTATGGAGAATTGTTATTTATGCACTGCAGTTTTTTCACCAAGGTTCCCAAATAGGACATTGCCGTGCTTTGTTTAGAGACCTCTGTGGGGCAGTTGGGATCGCTGCATCAGATTCGACCAATTGTTCCATGAATTGTTGCAGAAGCGAAGTCTCAAAAAATATTTTTGCACAAGTTAGTTCATCCTAAGTTCAAGGGCAAATCGATTTTTGTTATTTGTCATTCATATATGTAGTAAAACGTCCAAGTATATCGAATAAGGTCAGGTAAATATTATTGCATTTTGAAAGACCAAAGGATCATCGTTCGATATGTCGTCAAAACAGTGATATAGTACATACTCACCCAAATATAACCATTTTTCCATTTTTGAAAAGTTTGCTAGCAGAGGGGTACATGAAATCATTTATTAGAAGCTCCATTTTGGGAACCATTCGTTGAGAAGTACATGAAAACCTCCATCCCCCAAATTTCATAGATGCGAGCACAGCGAAGTGTTCCGTTACAGAGTGCAGAATCACTTGTTTTCTCCTAAGATTCCCAACACGGAAAGTGATATTCCTCAGGTTCCTAGTACAGAGTGAGTCGAAGGGTTGTTAAAACCGGGTCAGGTTACGAATGTTTTGGCAAAGACCTCTAACAATCTGAGTGAGCTGAAGAAGAAGTAAAGGGAAGAATAGCAGATTGGGGAGAAACGCTGCACATCATGTGCTTATTTTTTCTCTTCTTCACTCTCCCTGCTACCCGAAAACCATCCCATTTTATGGCCTCACTTGTAGTTGTGCGATTGAAGGAAGGCTCCATCATAGAAACTAGAAAAACCAGTAAAAATCAAAGGTTTACTGAGAAGCTCACCCATAAACTGTGGAGGTTGCTGAAGCCCTTTATCTTGCTCATACGAATGTGAACAAACCTCACCTTTCATGGGATTAAACCCAGAGATCGGACTGAAGATTTACAAATGTTAATTTAGATTGCCATCGTCTTTCGTCTTGAAAGCTATCTTGAAGGGTAGCCTTTAAGTAGACCGCCTCTCTCTGCCCATATCAAAGGTGACAGACGAAAATGTCTGGCCTTTCTATGGGTTTTCCCCTCAGTTTCACTCAAAAGGGATAGAATCTGTCCCCCTATCACTCTTAGCTTTGAAGTCAGAATAGTCGCAAACAAAATGGTATAGCTGAGATCGAGGGTGTTTGTTTCCCATTATAGCCCACGCAGTTCCCACGACATGATGATAAGTTTCCAACATATCCCTTAATGAGCTCTATTCTACTGAAATCGATCACCATACAAGTCTTATCTCTAATCCGGAATGATCAATAGCACTGACGAAGAGAGAGAAAAAGCGAAGCGTTTAAAGGTTTTTCTCCTGCTAGATTTCGCAGATGCACTACAATTTGGGATGAGCCATGCACGTGTGTAGGCTACAGAATTCTCAAGACAAGGTATTCAACCTTCAGAACCTCTGCACCAAATCGCCTTCCATTGCGTAGATTTCGAAAGGTATGTAGGCAACTCTTCGTTGGCGACAGAAGTATTGTTCGCTTTATAGGTTGCATAGTATCCTTACGCTTTATTTATTTATTTGAGAGATATACAGAAAATGATCTATGATAAACTAAAGTTTCTGATTCCACATAAGACAAGGCCTACCAGTTTTCAGCTGGGTAGAACCACACTACACTACACCTCCATGTATCCTCATGAAATTGGTCTCTGAATAACATCAATTTGTCTCAGGTACTTACTTCTATACTCAGCCATATCTACTGAAAAGCCATGAAACCGGTTCACACCCATGGGAAAGACGCCTCGGGCTACCTCTTCGTCTCGGTGAACTCCTTTCACCCTCTATTGGACATAAATCACACCTTTTCACTCATCTTTAAAGGTTTGTATTTGCTGATTCAGAAAATTTCCCTCCTTTTCCCGTATCCTACTGACTTGGAACTCGCCCAGACAGTGATTCAGATTTGTGTCTTGTAGGTGGTCTTCTACAAATAACCCCGTCGTTCGCCATAGCAGAAACTAAATGATTATCGCATGCGTAAAGTTCATGAATAAAGCAGTATCCGATCGTGAGCTGGTCTAAAAGAGGTTCCATACCCACCCACTCAATGTCAGCGTTCACATAGGGATTATTAATCCAACCTTTCCGTTGCCATTGCACTTTGACCTCTAGCTATATACTTCATAAACAATCCTGAACCTTAGTAAAGTTTTTTTTTATTTTATTATTTATATCATCCATTTTTAATAAAAAATGCAGAAATGNAACCCCGTCGTTCGCCATAGCAGAAACTAAATGATTATCGCATGCGTAAAGTTCATGAATAAAGCAGTATCCGATCGTGAGTTGGTCCAAAAGAGGTTCCATCCCCACCCACTCAATGTCAGCGTTCACATATGGATTATTAATCCGACGTTTCCGTTGCTACTGCACTTTGACCTCTAGCTATGTACTTCATAAACAATCCTGAACCTCACTGAAGTTTATTTTTTATTTTATTTTTTATATTACCTATTTTTAATAAAAATTGGAGAAATGTGTCTAAGCAAATCTGGCCAGTAACATACCAAAGTTTACAAAGAACAAGGTTGATGCCAAAATCTTGAGGTCAGATCTGTAGAGCAGTGAAGGGAATCATTTCTGATTCCTTTCACGACCCTACAGTTCCAAGATTGATTCCAAAAAAGGAATTCCCACATTTCTGTAGTTTTTCCTGCAAGAATCTCGGAAGCCATGATAAGACCATTAACATCCTCTAGACATTGTTATTTCAATCAAAACTTGTTCGATTTTTAGTTTTCAAGACTTGTCAATACTAATTCATCTTGAGATGATCCTAAACTTCGTGATATTTAGAAAAAAAAGTACAAAAAAAATTGACTCATTCTTTATGAGCAATTGTTTTCATCTGTTTTGAATTTCGGCCAAGCCTTTGGCGAGTGGTGAGTTGTTTGTTGAAAAAATTGGTAAAAAACGCTATTTGTATGAATAAATCTTCAGAATAACTCGTTTCATTACTTCCTCCAGTACAAATAGTTAACGTTATCATTACACATTCCCCAGTTGCCTAATAGGATAATAGGATTGTTTGGGAAATCTTATTGGAATGACTCAAAACATTGATGATTAACATTGACGTCTTAATGAGAGGTTATGTGTCCTTTCAATAGACTGAAGAGCCCTTGAAGGAGTTAGAGGCAAGAAATAAATAGTGGGATTGAGTTGGAGGATCAATAGAGGGATTCTGTGGCGATGGCTACAGAGGCCACTGACTGTCGAAGTAGAGTAGGTCCTGAGTAATCATGGCTAATGGCCTTTGTAAAACTGAACCCTCTCTACTCATCCAAAGGTGCGGCCATTGTCCTCTGCCTTTCCTCTTACTTGGTGAATCCTCTTCACATAAATACAAGTTTAAGATGCCAAGTGGAGATTTCTGTAAAGGTGATATTTGCTTTTTGAACTTGCCCTTCTACATGAAACCCCTTTTCATGATGATTCTGTAAATGGGACCCTCAGGGTTGACGAAGGTTCACTACCACACATTTGATCTAGCAGGTCAAATTCGACGGAAGTCATCCACGTCTTCAATCAATTCAATCCACGCACCCCCCCCCCCCCTTCCACTGGAATGTTGTCATTTGATGCGCTTTGTATGACACTAACCTTCTTCCTTGGAATCCCCTTTCCCTATTGTCGATACGCCTATTCAATCCCTGATGGCTACCTTCGCATTGTTCAGGTAAGGTTTTGAATTTTTGTAATTTCCAAGTTAGTTAACTTTGCTTCCTGTCGTCTTGTTCGTTCCGACTCATGCTCGGAGCTGATTCATGTTTGGAAATAAGGCAAACGGAAAATTTTAGTAAAGTCAGCGAATTTGGCCATAGATCTGGTTATAAGATGTATAGCTGCACAATTAATATTGAATTATGTGGTCAGAGATCAGCAATTCCTCGCGAAGTGCTCGACATTTCTGCTGTTGTCTTCGAAATCTGATCGATATCGATGTTTGCAATATTTATTTTAAAGTGGCCCTAAGCCAGCAGGATATGGGTCTTTGTCATAGTTCAAGGAGTAAATCTTACATGGAATCTCGTCCAGGTCGTCGTTGTCGTTGGAACGGATAGTTTTATATGGTACGTTGCTGCAAATGCAAAATGTAAATGTTAGATTCTTTCGCTTGGTCCGAACGTTGGCCTGATGATCACTCCATTAGAACAATGTCTTATTCTATCTGGTCTGCTGAAGATGCAGCCGTTGTCTATCGTTGAGCTGGTCGAAAGGGTAAATGCTATTCATGCACTATAGAACAGGATGGCCTGTTGATCATAACTGAATCGTCTTCTCGATAGTTCAGTGACCTTATCCGAATTAGCTAGCCACAGAAACCTTAAGTTTTCTGTCGTCAATCAACCCTGTTTCCCGGGTATTCGACTACCGTTTAGAATTAAGTGGCGTATTGAATGCGTACGTGACCTCTACAATAACTTGCGGTGGCCATGCGATGTACGAATCAGTTCTTTCGAATTCGATTCGAATCAGTAGCTCCTTCTAGATGAGTCTGCTACCAATTGACCAACCTCGGAGTAGTGGGAGACTTGGTTGGCTTGGCGGGACTTGATTCCTGGACCACGCACGCGATAAACTGGTACTCGGCACTATACTACCTCCGCCTTGTTACTTAGTGTCAGTAATTATGAAGCTACATCAAGAGGTGGCAAAGAGTAGAGGAAATCTCGATCTCATTCTGGTCTGGTTCAAGGATCAGATCCTGAATGGGTGTTTTCCTTGGCTCACTATCCCTCTGCATCTAGTCCAATTGAGGACTCGTCCAAAAGAATGAACGCCCCGGTGTGTCTTTCTGTAAGCTAAATTTTGTTGGAGCGTCACTACGATCCTCAATGGAAGACAATTGTTTCGGCTTAAACCAAGATGGGACCAACCAGAACTAAAAAAACCGTACTCTTTCTTATCAATTACGATTCGTTTCTAACCATGTGCAGGGGAAGCTTAATGTCTGTGAATCCAGAAGTCCAGTAGGTGCTCCCACCTCTACTATACGGCTTGTGACAAAACTGCATGAATATTTAGAACTTAATTGTAGGTATAGCGTTACACAGTTTGCGGCAATTATGACTCTTTTGATGCTTTCATTTACGATCATTTTCAAGTGCTTACTGAGTTAATAACCGAAAAAACAAGAGTGTTTCATTGTCTTATCTTGCTTCTTCTTCATATCACAACCTCCCTTACCTGTATACTGTTCTTCCATATAAATACATAACTAGCATTATCATCAGTAAGCAAATTCATCGCAACAACTGCCTACTAAATACATACTTTACAGAACTGCGACCAAAGATGTTGCGATGGTCATCACTAGGGAAGAAACAACATTATCAACTGATGGGTAGGTCCTTGATTTTTCAGAAGAACCGAATCGTTGTTAAATCTCGGCTGAAAATAAAGTTACTTCCAAAAAACCTATGAGTTTCATTGCCTGGAAGGCGCCTTTCTCAAGCTCTTTGGAAAGTCTCAAGTCGGCTTTTCGTTCCTCTTCTGGATTAGACCTCTAGTCTCTTGGTAATATTTCTAATCACTGCTATGCTCCCACTCTTACTCCTATGCTTCATGAATGCTTGCCTTGGAGTAGAAACTTTGAACAAAAATTGGTTAAAGCTTCTTCATGCATGTATCATAATTCGTTCCTAGCTTTCGTTCGCTGCATGACCGATCCCTTGGGGGCGTGACTTCATGGCTGGGCGGGTCTTGTTGTCAATATCAGCTCATTTTCGTAGTATATTAAACAATGAATGGTACACGTTCGATCATGACGGAGAATTCCAAAGGATAAAAAATTTAATGATGCTTGCTATGTCGGAGAAACTGGGAAACAGTCATGCGTCCGTGTGAAAGGGAACTGCTCGATTGTGCCGTTCGGAAGGCTCAGAAGAGGAGGTCATGCTGGTTGTGACTTTGGCGTTAAATGCACGATACTGGCCTACGAAAACAGTATTGGTGCCAGAAAACTCTAGAAGCTTTTTGGATAAGACGCCAAAATCCAAGCATCAGTAACAAGAATGAGTGCATCAACATAACTGGTGACCTCTTGTCTTACATCCCTCTGTGTGAGCTTTCATAGTGAGACTGATACGTGTCACGTCACGATACTATAAATAGGTCGTGGTTGACCAGGCTGTCCCAATTGCTCTATCCTCACTGAAGTTGAGCAACTGCTCGGTATTGGCGGAATTGCGCGAGTGACTTGTTGGAATTTCTACTTAGTTTAAAGTTCATCAGTCTGAGATGCAACTAGTTAAGAGCTGGTCTCCATCAAGCGTGATAGGCAACATTCTGAAGTTCCGAAACGCTTTCAGGCCTCTGATAACGACGAGTTGGTCGGAACGTCAGGCGAATAAATGTCCCACCATTGATAAAGTGTTTGGCACAGAAGCACTGACTAATAATAGAACAAAATGCTCAGGTTACAAGAGAGGCAAACATGGAGGTTGCTCCAGGGCTATACCGCCGAATTCGTTTCGCCCAGTGAGAAAAGCGCTATCGTTGCGGCAAAAAATGGTACTCACCAGGCAGTCCCTCCTTTTTCGCTAACGAGGCAAGGCTATTGGAATTCTCCCAAGATTCATTCTAGATAAACAGCTTGAATCAGTGTGCGGCCTCCCTGAAACACCCTAGAATCAAGAACATCTATCAATCGCTGCTCAATGTGGCTGTCAGGGAAAACAACATCCACTGTGTTCACTGAAGTGCGAAGCTAAAGAAGAATCTTGTCGCGGCCTTTTGTCGGAAGAAATGTGGAGAAGGATTGAAGGTGGATCGAAACACTTGTGTGATCTTATCCGCTCTGACGCTAAGGCCACGCTTTGTGCCAAGTACAATTCCCTAAGGGGCGAAAAACGAGTAAGAAATTCTAATAACGATCACTTCTCGTCCAGATCCGAACGAAAAAGCTCATAGCGGCCAAACACCAAGGCTAAAATCGCAAGAGTCATCGCCGTAGGCGATGCACAGATCTCCTCAAAAGATAAAGATTTACTGAGTTTGGGGCCATCGTTCTCATTAACGCAAAAGATCAACACGCTTACCATTCGTAAAAATTTTATGCGATTGCGAACGTTAAGGGATCAATATAGAACGTAAAAACGACGCGCCTCTCAGGGGCAAGTTGCCGAAAGGCTAGAGCGTGCACTCCTACACCTCTTCCATTCCCACGTTCTTTTTATAAAGTACCTGATTACTTCCCGGAAGCAGATGTTAAGTTCCAAGACTTGCCAACAAAACGCGCTTGACAGATCCAAGCGCGAAAAGCGCTCTAACCTCACACGCGAGCAATGGGAAGGATTTGAAGAAATCCGGGAAAGAATAAAACGCAATGAAGTACGCGCCTTCCTGCCAGCGATAAAGGCGGACAATTTGTGGTATTACCTCATTCTTTAGACAGAGAAATCATAGGTCCATGTAACAGACACAACAATCAACCGCAACACGACAGAAAAGCCTTTCATATGCAAATACACGAGGTAAACACCTTATGGGTCAAAGTAGGAAAGGTGGCAAAATTGGATGAAAAACTCATTAGAAGGCTTGAACTGGAAAACCTCTTGTGCCCGGCATTCCATAGCCTTATTAATACTCATGAGTTGTCTCCTGAGAACATGCACCCATCTCTGCTGCAGGCTCAGACAATCAGGCCTATTATCAGTTGTGTTGATGGACTGACCGATCGCATTTCATGATTCTTCAATAAAATCGTCGGTCAAGTCTTGATCCACATACCATCTCTTCTGTCGAATAGGGGACAGCTCTTTGATCGCTTACGCGCTTGCAGATTCAACGCTATTGCAGAGCTATTTGACGTGTCTGCGCTCTACACCAACGTTAGCACCAACGGGACTTTGCAAGCAGTTTCAGATATGCTTGACCAGCACGAAAGGAGTGTGGTGACTTAAGTATTGAGCAAAGCACAANGAAGGCGGACAATTTGTGGTAATACCTCATTCTTTAGACAGAGAAATCATAGGTCCATGTAACAGACACAATAATCAACCGCAACACGACAGAAAAGCCTTTCATATGCAAATACACGAAGAAACACCTTATGGGTCAAAGTAGGAAAGATGGCAAAATTGGATGAAAAACTCATTAGAAGGCTTCAACTGGAAAACCTTGTGCCCGGCATTCCATAGCCTTATTAATACTCATAAGTTGTCTGCTGAAAACATGTACTCATCTCTGCTGCAGGCTTAGACAATCAGGCCTATTATCAGTTGTGTTGATGGACCGACCGAGCGCATTTCATGATTCCTCAATAAAATCGTCGGTCAAGTCTTGGTCCACATACCATTTCATCTGTCGAATAGGGGACAATTCTTTGATCGCTTACGCGCTTGCAGATTCAACGCGTCTGTGTTGTCGAGCTATTTGACGTGTCTGCGTTCTACACCAACGTCAGCACCAATGGGACTTTGCAAGCAGTTTCAGATATGCTTGACCAGCACGAAAGGAGT
>UZAF01019694.1:0-22189 GCA_900617895.1 Haemonchus placei | reverse complement strand
AACTCTAACGCAAAACTCTACGAACTTATGTTGCAACCCAATAGAAGGGTAGTAGCTATGCACAGCAATCGGTCAACATATGATTTTTGCCGACCTTTCAAAACTTTATTCTATAATGAGTGTAATAATTTTTTACAAATCTCGTAAGGGACCTATCAGCCTCGTTACGTGTGTACCACTAATTTCCAATACCTCTTAGGAATAGTATGTTCTAGAGTTCATGTTGTTATGAATACCCACCCTGTAGGGCCTTACAGGTAGTTTGAGGCATTTTACCACTTTACCAAAACCTCTTGTGATATCTCAGTGTCATTTTTTCGTACAACAAAGTACTACTGTCTTTGCTTAGCACTATCGCCCACTTGTTTACTGTGAAGATGGTGCTTTTTCTGTGAAAAATCGTATAATATGCATAAATTTATTAGTATATACAAATATACAGTAACTATGTAATGATACCTACTCGTATGCTTCAATAAAGTAAAATCTTGAAGTGCACTCAATTATAAGTTCTCAAATGTTCATCTTCGTCTCGTAATCCAACAGGCAACAATAAAAAGAAAAATATTGTAAATAAAGTCGCTAATGAAAATAATACAAGTAAAAGCCTATCGACGACCGAAGCCAATTGCTGCCATTGCCATTGGATTCGCTGGCGTTCATCGATTATCTGGAAAGATCTGTCGTTTATTCTGATGATATCATAGGCGTGTTTCATATATTCGGAATTGCAGTGGGGCTTTTTAGGTGGCACTGAGTGAAAGGACCAGTTCTTCAAATAAGCCATGCGTTCGACTTCTTCTACAAACTATTTGAATCAGGATGCTGAAATGGGCCTCAACCTACAAGGGAATGTCAAGGTAGAGATTTTCCGTTTATAAAAATGTAATTTTACAAAAATGATTGTTCAAAGAAAACTGTCGCATCGCTGATCGAGGTCTAGTATAGCCTTTGAGGCTTACTTTTATCACCAAAATCTTATCAAGACGCAGGATGTCATAAGAACACCGACTTCTTCATCACTTCCTCCCCATTTCGACGAGTTTTGTCGCAAAAATTTTTACTTTCTGCTCCCTAGAAATTTAACTTCCCATTTAAAAACTGGTGAATGAATCGGTCGAGTAGTGCGGATGTCGAACCAGCAGAACGATCGTTTTTCAATGAATCTAGAGCGTTTGAATACGGAAAAATCGCAATCAAGAATGTGCGATCATTNGTGGTTGGTATTAGAAAATGATAGCAATTGATAACGGCTGATAAGGGAAGCCTTTGGAGACCCAGCGAATGAATCAGCCCTCAAAATGTCTGCAAACAGCCCGACTATTTGGACTCATCAGTTAGATTCAATGATAGATGTGTATGGCCAAAGGTGCGAATTAGCGTTAAGATTAGACAAGCCAGAGGATCGATTCCTGATCGCCTTCATGCCCCCGTCGTTCTTGTTCCTTACCTGTCGCCAAGAGTGAAGCTCACGTTTCCATAAATTTTGGATATTGCTTAAATACCTGGCATAGAGCAATAGCTTATTACTGATTACTGTATCGTCATCACTTGACCTGGATAGCTGATTTCTGGGTTCAGGAACACGTACCTCTTCCCGTATTTCATGTTGTTGTAGACTTCTGTAAATTCGTTTCAATATCCGTCTGAAGCGATGGTCGAATTCTGACAGCATCACCGATCGGGTTACACTGATACGTGGAAGAATCTGCAATGAAAAGCGATTATAGATGTTACAGTAATACTATATGGGAATATGATGAACCTGTTCTCCAACGATCCTCCCAAGAAAAGCGCTTTCTGATTGAAACTGCTTGTACGAATGTGCACCACCGTTGGTACCATTACTGCTGAGTTGCGGAATTACTTCCGCGTAACTCAGATGCTTAATAAAAGACTTTATTAGTAAATTAGTTCAATGACCAAAAAAAAATTATTCCAAATTAATTTCGAGGGGTAGGATAGTGGGAAGGGACGTGGTCCTGCGCCCATAAGCTACGAAATCGAGGCTTTCATAGCCATTTGTTCCTGCACGGTAGTTAATTGAAGTGCCCGGGAAGGTAGAGATACTGGCTCTTACAGCTGGCGTCCGTATGTTGCTGGCTGAACGAAATGCGCATTTGGGTAATCCTCCGATCCGAGGCAGAAGTGGGATACTTAGTGGATTCGTAAATGAAAAAAAAACACTTAATAGTTCATCCTGAGACAAGATTTTAGGGGAGGTTTGCATAGCCTCCTACTCCATTCTCAATTGTCAGTCATCCTTTCCTAGGCGACTCCCAAAATCGATCTCACAACCAACTGCTCCTTCAACTACGATAAAAGGATGAAGTCTTCTGTCATGAATTGGGTTCCTCATAAGGTGTGTCCCTACACTCTACTTCTTTAGAATCTTGGCAACGTTTTAAAAGCGTATATGGCCTTGCAGTGGCTAGTTGAATAACAAATTAGTGTTTTTTATTCTCCAAAACGAATCTTACACCAACTAATGACTTCAATGAATGGAATGCTAGTTGGCCTGGGTAATTCTATGCTGGATTCGTTCATGGGGCAATGCGTATGTGATTGTGCCATTACACCACATTGCTCAAAGTCCTTCAAAGACCGTCTTTGGATCATCCAGAAAGCTTGATTGAGTGAACCTCACCCAAGATGATACATGCTACCCTTTACATTTCTTTAGTGCAGAGAAAAAATGGAAAAATCTGCTCTGTAAGGCTTTTTGGAGCCACTTACATTGTCTTGGGTGATGCAGTCGCATTCGGTTGACTGCTGCAGTCCTCCTCGTTTGTGGTCATGATTTTTGATTCGTTTCAAATCTCGCATAATCGAACTCCGCCGTATCGTCGACTTTTTGCTCTACAAGTTTGCATCGTTAAAATTCTACATTACCTTTGATCCTAAAAAAAACATGCTTTATCGGTCATTAACACTTTTTGCTACTAATTGCGAGTATCCACACACTCCTTCTCATCCACGGCTTATTCCTTCAAAATTCGGAGGTTTCAGGTTCAGGGTTAGGTGCTCTGGACTAGAGTCTCCAGATAGGGAAAGTCATATCGTTGTCGATTCTTCGCCCTTTTTGTTTCTAGTTCCCAGGAAATTAGGCTCAAAGAATTTAGTCCTCTTCCAGGTCGATACATCGCAAAATTCGAATTAAAGAAGTCGATAGATGAAGTTGTGAAAGTTGCAAACCTGTGCTATTTTCAACAATGATATACTATCCGGTTCACGTATAGACATTCGCATTAGCGAAGCCAAATAGCCAAGCACCCATTTCTCCATCCAACATGGTACATGCCTGCAATAGGTCCTTATAACCTAGTAACAACCGTTAGGACTGCAAAACCAGAATAACAGCTTCAAAGAACTGAGAGTTTTTGGCTAATATCATGGTGTACGGCTCAATTTATCTCATTGATCCCATTAGTGGAGGACAGATTCCGTGTGAGACCCTGTCTCAGTGAGCAGACTAAAAATATGAGTTTTCTAGCGCCATAGCTTGTTTCGGGTAAAGCCGTGCAGAATGCCATAACCTGTTCTTGGAAATGATCAATGCAATATCTGCAAGCAGCATATTTGATGGAGATGTAAAGTTATGTATAGTTCATCGAATGAAAAAGCTTCTGGGTGTTGATCAATCCCGTTTACGGCAAAAAAGCCCGAGCGAACGAGCTTTTTGAAGTTCTAAAGACATTTATGCATGAATGGTATATGTATGGAATGATTTCCGGGCTAGTCGTTGCATTGACCCTCGCTATTATCCCTTCGTTCCAACTCCAAATGGGATTTGTCAAAATATGGGCTTGTAGTAAATCAGATGGAATTTTTTCCGAATTCTACTTGGCTTTCTGCTGAATTCGCTACAAAGGGAGCTCCCTGAAAAAAGACGACATGGCCTTCCCGCTATGAAGGTTCTATCCCGCATGGTCTATCTGAATTATGACTACAATTCGTCACTTTTATCGTTCGAATAAGGAATTGTAACCCCTTCAAATGGCATTCTAAAATGTTCAGAACTGGAAGGAATAAAGGAGAGCGGGGGCCGCATTTGTAGTTGGTAACAAAAAATTATAATAATGGATTAGGGTTGATATGGATATAACAATTCACAAGTACAACGATACAAATACATAATAGAAAATCGTCGATAGGCAGTTTTGACTATGCAATTATTTGAAATGGATCAAAAGATTGCGTGAATTGTGAATTTAACTTTTGATACTGAAGTACCAGTTCCGAAAGGATGGAATGTTTGGCTAATCGAGGCGGGTTCGATCTGGGGTTTCACCCCTGGTTCCTTTTCGAGGTAACGCCATTCACGATGTCACCTCACTTCTTATCTGAGGGTTGTTCCAAAATGCAGATTTCGTTGGGCGAATTTCCCTCCCAATCCATTATTTCCAGCAACCCCACCACAAACATTCCGCTGTGTTGAGACTGTGTAAATATTCGTGGTCAGAACAGAAATGTAGAAAACTGAAGAATAAAAAAGTAAAAAAAGCGCTTGTGACCTAATGGGGCGAAGGAAAGTGGGGGAAGAAGCATTTTTAAGGAAATTTCGACTCACCTGCCCTGATTAGCGGCTCCATTTCGGTGCATATTCAGAGTAATTACATTTACACAAGTAGCTAAGCAGACCATAAACAAAGACGATACGTAGTACATCCCTTAATAGCGAAAAAGCATTGGAGCAACCTTCCTGGGAACTTTCCTAGTCCATACATCCTCACCAATTAGTGGCACAGCTTCTGATGTAGGAGGAATTGATTCCGTAATTGATTGCAGATATACACCCATACTGAGTAATGTTGTGATTATCATATTGATTTTTTCGCCAGTTTCCGGTGGCATCAGGAATCCCAGAACGGCCATGGATGAGATAAGAACACATGGAATTATCTGAAATACACTAGAATTACATAGAATTGGCACTGACGGGCGTTGAACTGGGGTCTCTGCCATGGGAAGATGCAACGAAGCGGTTGCTCTGTTGGTGTTCTTGATGAGGGCCCTTTTTTCACCTTCTTCGTTTCTGAAACTTAGCTAGTATAGACCTCATAGAAGAATTTTTGGGCCTGTTTATCCCTGGCCTCAAGCCAATCAGACATAACTTCGTTACCGGTCTTCGGAACTTGTTTTTCTCCAGTCTATTGTGTCATGAACAAAGTTTACGGGCTCCTAACGACAACGGGTTTGCTCAGAATACGGGCTTCATAGATTATTCAATAGACTGGAAGATACTGGGAGCTCTTTGTTGGCTTTCTACATCGGGTTTTTTGAGAGTAATCCTGATGTGACTATATATTATGGGAGCAATGTTTTTTTATGGGAGCAAGCAGCAGCAGCCAAAGTGCCATATAAAAGAGACTCTTTTTCATAAAAAAGGAGCCTCTAAAAGAGACGCCCTTCCAGAGAAATATTGCCATATAAAAAAAACCCTTTTCAGTGAAATAGCACCCATCCGGAGAAAGAAGAGGCGATATCGATCGTCGACAGGATGACTACTTTGCACCCTCCCCAGAAATCCTTGGAGTTCTTAGAGTCGGATCCTTAAAATCCTATCAAGTGGGGTTCGTTCGGTGGGAATAAGTGAATGGTTGGCAGGTGAGGCTAAGAGGGTTATCTGCGTTTCCCTTCCAAGCAAGAATGTAAACTCTTCCAGATAAGACGAATTGGTGACACCCTCTCTGGGTGTCTGACAGGAGGTAAGTTCGCTCGCCATAACAAAGCAATAATTTGCTGAGCCCTAGCAGAACAAAATTAAGAAACCCGGAAGAGTGGCCTCCATACCTCTTTGAAATTGCCCGTGAAATAGATCGACTTCCAACGGAAGTAAAAGTTCTATTAAAAATAACCGGAAAAGGGATTTGTATCAGCCTAAGCCCTGTTTCTGCTCCCGACTCTTGAAGTGCTAGTATTATCAATACGGTTATATGCTGGGTTTCTCCTGAAAATCAAGGGTTGAAGGCGCTGCCCTTGAGCAGTCATTTTGTGGTGTGCGCCACGCACTTGATTTCTTATATCATTTACAGTGACCTCCAAGTGTGTATTTGGTCTGTCCAACAGCTATGGATGATCTGCCCTCGATCTGAAGCCAGTTCTGAGTCCCACCGCCGACGAACGGAATTGATGGGCTCCAAATCAGGTATGTTGGAATAGATCTTTTAGGTAAAATGTGATGGATGAGAAAAGCGAAATAGTGTCTCATAAAATTTACATGATTAAAAATGTAGAAGAGTGGTCGGCGATGCATTTTTATCCGTACAACAATTGTTGGCCATTTTGACAATGGATTAGATGGGAAGCTCACAACCTGAAAATCACATTTTATATTGGTTGTTCTTTATTGAGGATTTTTATTGATTTTGAACCTCCTTAATAGCAATCATGTCCAAAAGATCGAATTCGCTGTTGTTCATATAGCTGCTCAAGTCGCCTTTGTCTGTGTTGAGTCCGAGATCGATCTCTGAAGCATCATGGGACCACGAGGCGAATTTTAAGTCGCATTCCTGTAATCAGCAGTATTTCCATTATGTTTGTGCTTGAAAGTTTTTGGGGCGCATATCAGCCTTCGGGCCTCCGCCATGCGCATGAAGCCGAGTTCGAAACTCGGTTTAGATTATCTAAATTACTGGTGGGATAGAGAACGTCAGAGTTTTGTAAGGCAATTCTGAGGGCCTAATATNCGAGCCAAAAAGTTTCAGAAAACCTTAAATAGGGGAGACTCAGGGGCCGACTTTTCCAGCAGGATATGTTCTGAACAACTTTGGCTACTTCATGCGAATATATGAAGCCATTCATACCGATTGCCTGAGATTTTTTAACTAAAGAAGCCAAAAAACGAGGAACAATTTAGAGCTAAGAAAGGGAGAGGCCTAAGAACTTACTTGATCATCGAATGGATAGTAGCGAACACGAATTGGGCAGGAGCTACGGAAAAGAGCTGAAAACAGCCACGTGACGTTGCCATTAGACGTCACCATGATATCCGTTGAAACCAGCGAAGCGTGGTATTCCCGAATGGCACTGGAAGTTCAGTGGCAGTCGCTCATTAGAGATGTATTAATCAAAAGTCTCATTGAACAAACTCAAATGAGCCTCCATCCCTGAACAGTGGCAGAAAAGTCAGAAGTTGGAACCTCACTGGCCTCCCATTGAGTCCCACCTCTCATCGGGCCCCTCGATTTTAGTTTCTTTTCTCTGAAGCTGTTCCACAATATCATAGGAAATGCTGAGGGTCGAGGAATCATGAAATCTGTTGTTACTGGTTTCAGTCTCACGAATTTCAGCACTACCGAGTTCTAGATTCGTCGGATCAGTGCATCGGATCTGCACTTTATAAAGATTTCGTTACTCTTTCTCTTGGACCCACCGTTTTGGAACTTGCTCTCCTAAATCTGTCCTGGTCCCCACCATTTCCACTAAGCTGTCAGCATTACCCTCATTACTTGTTATTTGTGTTCCTGCTTGTTGATGCTATGATCGCAAGTGGTCATGAATAATTTCGGCTCATGCAGACGCACGGATCCCACTCACGCAAACACGTGATGGAATGCTTCATTCCCTAGAAGGTCTGAGAGGTCTTGATATTATAGTGAAGACCGAACAGTGTGGGTAGACCTAATAGACCTGCTAGTCCAACGATCATTCAAGCAAGCTATGAACAATCCCACACCACCTGGGGAGATCTTCTAGGTAACGTTCGTGGCTTGGATTAATAATCGTTGGACGCATAGCTCAACCAGCTCAGTCAGTGTTTTCCAAATTCATGCCAGATTTAGGGGACTCACAAGTCGTTAGGAATTTATTAGTCTAAACAGAGTTCCAACCGCGGACTGGCTGCTTTCATAGTCCGCCGGACGGCGGACTATGAAAGCAGCCACTGTGAACATCATGGCGACGGTTTTCACCATCGTCCCCCTATTCTTCTTGTTGTCTACTTCCTTGTTTGACAGGAGATTTTTTCTAGGAGAAATTTAATCAATTGGTCATCTCAGCCACCATGAGTAATTCAATATTCGGGCATAAATTCAAGATGCACCAAGAACTAATCAGCGATCGAGGTCCATGTTTGGCTGGGTGTTTGCATAAATCGATTCAGAAGCCAATAGTCGTTGTTAGGAATCCGAGGGAAAAGATTCTTGCAGCATCTACGTAAGCTGAGGTATAATACGGCCCGAATTTAGAGATAAAGTCAATTAGGAAGTAAAAATTTCAAGAAAAATGTAGAAATCAAAAGAAAAAAGGAAAAACTAGTGAAAGTAAATCGATCCAACTTTTTCCGGGGCGAAACTACTGGATTTGGCTGGAAAAAGTCAGCCAAAAATGGCTGGGTAAGGAATTCACAAGGACAACGCTTTTTTCAAGTTGAATCTTCCCCAACCAAGATAATGTTCCCTTCCCATCCTTCAGGGACTCATTGTCGTAAAGATGTCGTGTCACGGATGTCGCCATGGCACATCATGTATGTAGTTTAGGTGCGTGGCCTACACGAAAACGAGACTGGTCAGTATGGATCACCCCAACTATTTACTTGACGCAACTCACTTGTTCACCAGAATTATATCAGGCTTCCATAGCCGTCGATAGGGAATGTAGATTGTTTTGATGCCTCCCCATTCAGTATAATTCCATGTCAAGCGCTTGTCCATCCAGTTGATGTTCAGCCAACTCCTTGTCGTCAACACTTGATTCCGTTCGTCCTAAACAAACGCGGTCAAGCATTGGGTTATGTCTTGAAACAGTCCCCAGAGGGCCTGTCAGAAGCCAAGTGGAAGCATAACCAAAAAATCAGCTATTCTAACTTTCCAGTTTTGTTTCCACATTCAAACAAAGTTACTAAGGGGATGAGGGAACCTCTCCCTTTCCACCCCCGTAGTAAGTTTTCCGGACTTGCTCCTGGGGTGAAGCGTAAGCTCAGTACTGAAACCCGAGGCACGTGGGAGCTCGGGTTTTTTTTTGCAAGGTAAAAAAGATGGATCTAATGCATAACAATCAGTGCGCAAATTTCATTATGGAACATTCTTGCCCTCCCTCCTCTCTCCCTTTTTCATGCCCGAATAACTTGCCACGAAGAAGAGTTCAGAGAGTTAGTAAGAGGAGAAAGGGGGTAGATGATTTGTGAGAGACCGGAACTGCACTCTCCTGCTCAATCCTACTGGGAGCCATTGCGTGACACACTCTACTTAGATTTTGTACTTTCCGTTAGGCTCTGAAATATGTTTTGCATTTGCAAATCTGACGCAAACATTTTTTGGTCCAGTCTGGGCTCGATCCCATGGTCTTTTAGATGACACATGAAGCTGGAAGTTCCAAATGTCATTCAAATGGACCATGGGGATCAAGCCCATACTGCATCAGAAGTCGTTTATGTGCTCCTCAATTTACATAAATTTGGACCGTAGTTTTTCGTGTCTTTTCGGGATTCAAACACTTTTGCTACGGCTGGCGGCCATGCAAAAGACCAATTCAAGTCTCAAAAAGTTGGTGAATTATGGGCTCGACCACAGACAGGAGCCATCACTTTGTTTCCCCGAGCATCGAGTTCTTTACCCCCTTTCAACACTAATGTCCCACTTGCCCTCGGCTTTTCGATGATATTTTTCAAGAAAATCAAAACGAAATGAATTCAAGGGTAGGTTTTGAGGCGATTCGGAGTATTTGACCTCTGTTAAATTCCTAAACTATTGAGGTGTTTGATTGAAGCTTTTGGCCCTCCAAATTTTTACCAAAAAAACATTGCCTTTGCATTTTACGAAAATGTTTTCAACTAAATGGAGCGCTGTACGAACAATTGAGTCATTAGGACCGTGAGAGCCAATTGAGAATCCCGAAATGAGGATGCACTTTGACAGAAAAGTTCTCACTTAAAGAGCTTGTACTATGTGACATTTCTCCGGAAGTTGCAAAAAGAAGGAGCAGCATTGTTCAAAACGCTCCGGACGCGCCATGCATTTGCCTCTATCGTGAATGCTAAAAACACACTCGACCTATGCCATGGTTTTTGTGGGGTGAGCGATTTGGACTAGGGGTGAGCTTATATCGTGAAACGGTCGGACTCGACAGAGGGACTTGTTTAATTTTTATGATTAATATCACATCATAGGAAATGAGAAGAAGTAGGACCAGGCGGCTAGTTGATGGATTCCGGAGATTGTTTATCGGAGCGCCTGTATATACCGTCACAATCCCCTCACTACCCTTCTCGTCAAGGGTGATGATGAGAGGTTCGCTCTTGGAGAGAAGTTTCTAGTAAGTCGACTGGTAAACTCATTTTACTCGGCTCGGCTGTACTTGACGTCCCTGATGTTCTTCCTTTCCCCGAAAGGATAGTGTCAGTCATACAACTCCTGAAGGAAAAAGGCACATGAAAATTACCATTTCTACTATCTGATTCAGTAGAAATCCAAAGGTAACATTCGTAGGCTGTGAATGATGACCCGTAGGTCGTACGTCCTTCTCGTAACGTTCTTCTGACAACAGTGTCCGATACAGACGTTCTTCAGTACCGTCCGCAAAATGTTCTAAAAAAAAATCGAAGGCATTTGAAACTGTCCGGAATTTCAGGAAACCCTGGTTAGGTTTTCCGAAAGAATTATTGAGGAAACCGTAAAATTTGGAAAAGAAAAGTGTTTTTAAGTACATATCTGTTTATTTCTAAGTTTTATTTATTTAGTTGTTTGAATACAATAACTTACTACATACGTAGGAGGTGAATCACTAAATAGTCTTATGGCAGTAGCCCTATTTTGGAGTTAAGTTGAATTTTAAGCGCATAATCAGCAACACTTTGGTCTCATAAGTATGTCTGGTATATATGATTCAGGATAGTACTTGGGAAAAATGGTTTTTTAATCTAATTATTTCAAACGTCGTCATCCAAAGATACCATAGGTTGCAAGTAGGTCAGCAGAAAAGTAAGAAGTCATTACGTTCATAATTGAAATCTAATGTAAACAACGTAAAGTAGAAGCAAGAAGTTTTACTTACTACTTAAGTTTTACTTATCCTACCCAACACCCCTTTTGTTTTCAGTGGGTTAGCCCAATTCCAAGAAACAAAAGGCAACATTTTTGAAATACCGGCATGATGGCTTCTGAGAACAGTCACTAATTGGATTCCAGATGAACTTTTTTGTAATTCTTAGTCATTTGGGGCAATGCGGAATGGATTTCTGCTTACCTTAGTCAATTCGAATGACTTTTGNCCTACTTACGTCTATCTATGGTTATCCTGGGTACATGGGCCATAGCAAATGCAAAATGGAAAAACGTCAGGCTACCTAAGTATTTCAAGAGTCACATAAGGGCTTGTTTCAATGTGGCAGCCCAAAGTTCATGATTTCATTCATTCCTTTTCCTGAGGAGATTTTCGGAGCTAACCATCCGATGCACTCTCGGCCTGATCTAAGCAAAATGAACCGATGACCCGAATCATGTTTTTGAAGGGGCCCTTCCTTTTCATGCCCTTCAATAAGCAAATCAGACTCAGGAAGACGAAGAATGTTGGAAAGTTAAATATCGAAGTAAAATCTCAAAATGTACTTGTTTGGAGAGCATGGTAAAGACGACGTTCGTTCAAGTGGACTTCCTGATGTATCTCCGGTGGCAGACCACCACTAGAAAATTCGGTTCCAAATCTGCAATCATCCAATTTCGTCCGACGTCTCAAGTCCAACAAAGGATAGGACGAGTTTACCTGGATAAGCGAGTGTTTTGAGTTGTCAGCGATGTGGTTGTCGATCTTTTCCGACTATTTGGTCGAGGAGAGACTTGTGACTGATTAGACAATAGGGAATATACTAGTTGATCATTAGAAGTACGCTCTTTTAATAAATCACTTGTGTTGGCACTCGAACCCGTATAGCCATCGTTATCAGAATCATAAATTGAACGGTTTTCTTGAGCATTTGATGGGGTGGGGGACGTATCTGTCGTTACTGGAGCTCTTTTAGTGGTAGAATGGGAATTTCTTTCATGACCCAAATGACCCAATGTTGATCGTAAGAGAAGTAAAGATAATGTAGTAGGTAATAGCAGTAGAAGCATTGCCGTCGTAGGGTCGCCGAGTTCCACGATGAGGGGGATTCGGATGAGAACGGGATGAATGCCAAATGGGCTATGACGACGGCGAGGACGACGAACTTGTTAAACGAGCAACAACTACAACGATGGTGACGACGACGGCAATGGACCGCACATATCGAGCGCATGGATGGGGGGCGTCATGGAAGCCACACTGGACGGCTTCGCCTTTCGATTACTTGGCGCGCCACAGCCATTTCGACGTGACGCCATCGAAAAAAAACGCACTGGTACTTGGTGAAAGCTTTGTGAATGCCTCCCAGTCGATCGTTGAAGTCTTTCGTGGAATTGAATTTCCCTGAATATCCATTCACATAGTGCCTATTCATATTTCCTGAACTGGAGCAGAGGCTAGAACTTCTGCCTCGTTCTTTCTGACTTTCGATTCGATTCCGCCAGGGTAATTCGGATTGTTTACCCAATGGTAACCAATAACTTAATTACTAATTCAGAATGGCAGTAAACTCAAAACTACATACTGCATTTGGCACAAAAAAGATGAAGTTTCAGAACCCATTCAACACTTTCTGGGATGCGCCCTTGCACTCGAATCCCATCCAAGTTCGTAGCTGCGTTTCAATGCGGGCATGGCTCATACATTGACCAGCGAAACGCGCTGTCATCCAGATTGGCACTTCTGATCTCCCTGTCTACTGTGAAGGGTTTGATTGGCATGGGAAAGTACAGAATCTTGTATTATGGTACTCAACTGTTCAAAATGAGACGAACTTCTGGATATCTCATAAAATCGTCCTTTCACTGGGAAGATAGCAGAGAGGACCGTTGAAGCTGTAATATCTATTCTCAATCAAACGTCTGTGTCTGTTCTACTCAGTCTGGTCCTCTACTTGACAACAATAAACCGACAAAAAAATATAAGCACGTAGGGGTAATGCCAAGATCAAATCCCACTAAAGCCATGAACAATATTTTTGCGTTCATACCCTCAGTTCGAAGTTGACCACCTAGACACCTTTTATATCACACTTACTCATCTAATAAGTAAATGATTTGAAAGAACTTCGAAAGGGTAGAAATTTTGGGAGGTATTTTCAGCGATGATAAGAAGTCGAGCAGCTCACTCCTCTTTTCCTGCAGGTGCAAATAGAGTCTAAATGAGCAGAAAATAGGCGACTCCGTAGACTACCTACATTATGTTCGAGTCTCGTTTGTTCCTGTGAAGGGAGAGTGCTATTTTCAACTGAATTTTTGCGATCGATCGATCAAGAGGCAAATGGTTGGTTCTCTCTTGGCGTAATCGTTGCTAGTGATGATCCTTCTTACGGCACTTCCAACTTCATTTATGGGTCCGTAGTGGCTGATACCGCTGACGTCGGCTTGAAAGCACAACAGCAAGTCCAACTGCATGTATTACCTCTGGCCTGATCAAGGCCAGCTTCTCGAATAACAGGAATCGAGCTGTTCTTGATCACCACCAAGATGGATCATTATTGATTGATCAAACGCGAAGCGGGAGGCATTCACGTCAGAACACTGCACACATGTTGCCACCCATACATTCTGCGGCTGGTATTCTGGTATTCAGTACCTACACCCATTTGGGAAAGCAGTCGAGCATCAGGTCAGTGGTTCGCTCTCCTCTTCCCCTTACTTCACTCCTTCTCATTCCGCTTATTCCTTGAGGGTAAGAAAGAAAAGATTCGAAATGATCTATGTGAGGCCTAGAAACTGCGGAAAAGGTAGTGATGCCTTTACCAGTGAGCGTTATGGGCAACAATGTCTTTACTTACTTCAATAATCAGAGCTTCAGGCAGTCTTTTTATTTTTTCGTCTTTTTTCAATTTCCAGATATTTACATAAAATAGATACATTAAAAAAGTACAAATACGAATGCAACAGGAGCAAGTTAGTTTAGCAAACAAATACTATTTTCCTACAGGAGGCAAAGCGGGTGGCATTGGACCCATCGGTAGTCCATTAGCTATACATCGTCCCAGATAGCAATTCATTCCCGGTGGACAAGCGATGCCGTTCTGACAAGCTGAAAAAAATAAATTTCAGAAGAATAGGTCCAAAAAGTCGTTGATAGGTGAATAAGCAGCAAAAAATTTTTGCTAATAGTTCTCCTTTTGATACTCTGAAATGGATGAGATTTTTTGTGGTTGCGATTTTCGATCAGAGGTGAAGTAGTCTCTAGAAATGTCCCTTTCCTACCCTTGGCTCGAGGTCACCAACTTTGGCCCAAATCCACATATTCCTTGCCCACACGGATGGTACCAGATTATCGATCCACGGAGAGACCAAGTTGGCCTGAATGGGATTTCCCGTGCAAGTCAAGTTGGCCTGAATGGGTTTCTACGTACTAGTAGTGTGGGCGAAGGAGGCCACCCTCCCAACATGTGATCCTGCCAGCTAGGCAGCTTGGTTGGGATTGATCAAAGACAGGCATAAAAAACCGAGTAATCAAAGTCTTATTCGTTGAAGATTTCCTAGTTCATACAGTTTGTGGCATAGTTTCTTTTAGTTCAGGAAAATTCGTCCATAACGTGGAAATACTTACCAAAAGTCGTTGACATAGCATTCTGAACGCATACACCACCTATACAATATTGACCGATTGGGCAGATGGCACCCGTAAGGCAGGCTGAAAATCGTGTCATTAAGTCCGAAATGATTGGAAGTCCAAGATGCTCACTTACTTGTTTCAGCGGGTACCGTTTGGCTACCCTTATAGGCGACATTACTTCGACTGCAGAATCCGTTCACACAAATCTGACCGTTGAAACATTGTTGCATCAAGCTGCATGGTTGTGTTCCTGAACGGATACCAGCTACTGTACCAGGTACATTTTTACTTGATGAAGCTCATTTTCGTTGATTATGGGTTTCGTCTGCTCGAACTGAATCACCTAGAGAACACTTAGAGTCTTGGATTCGTTACCTGCCAGAAACGAGAACTTGGAAGTGGTCGGAAATAGGTGTTCTTTCCAGGGATATTTTCTCCTTCCCTACATCCTTCCCATTTGCTCCCCATATCCCATTTCTTTGAAATTGAAATCATGACATGCATGTTTGGGGGAAATACAAAAGACATTCCAATTGAACCGCACTGTAAGAAAAGAAAGAAAGCAGCTGACGTGAATGGGGCTACTCATCAGGTTCTTTGTGTGGAGTGTGAAGTGTAGAAGTCATCCTAACGAAGCCCTACTCTACCACCTTTCCCTTCCCCAAGACGGCATGATTCAGATACTGATCCTTTATTTCTATTCACTAAATTAGCAGCGCCAATCTCGGGCAGACTTCGGGAAGCAATAAAGCACAAAAGCTGTCCACTCACCACCCACTATTCCAGCAGATCCCAGTGGCCCGTAGGCTCCAACTCCAAGTGGCGGCGGAACGACACCCGCACCTACGCCACCATATAACCCTGAAATATATTTGGAATAAATTCATATCAAACCTACACATCAAGCGATAATGTTTAAAAAAATATCTACATATTTTGGGACTTTTAGGCATCCTCGGGCGACATCCTCAAAAACGTGTGAGTTGTTGGAATATTACTGGCTTTTATATCAATCCAAGTCAAAACATCACTAACTGGGAAGGCTAAATGGCTCAGTTAGACAGCTAAACTCTGACCAGTGCTTGGGGCTCGATTGATGGAACGTGCTGTTGGACTAACTTACCTCCCGTTCTCCTGGGTCCAAACCACGAACTGGAGGGAAGGGGGTGCTATCAAAGCTCCGCATACCCGTAGTAAGTCTTCAGTCCCGTGGAGTATTTCCCGTACTACCCATGAGCGTTTACGCGAGGCTTCATTTTCATACATATTACGCAATACGGCAGTCAAGCGCAATTATCACAACTGGATGGCCAGACTGGCTTCCCTGATTGGGTGCATTTCATGGCTATGCGTAGGCAACAACGACTGGAACTTTTGCAGTGTGAACTGTTTATCATTGTAAACACTCTTGAACACTTGAAAAATGAACAATCAGGCTTCTTCAGGCATTTACTGACATGAATTTGACCTCGAGATTTCTTCAATGACTTGGTGCACTACTAATCAGTAAACTATGTGCCACAGGTTCGGATCCAGTCTGAGCAATAGTTTCTGTTCACAGCTATCGGCATAGAAAACAAGCGTGTGAGGATAAACCAGTGGCGAAAGGCGCCTTTGTCGCGTGAACGGTTTGTCTGTGTATCCTTGGATCGAACTCCATCTAGAGTTTTCCAATGCTCACAGGTCCGGATCCACCTCTTAGGTTCTCTTCACAACACTATTGACATTAGAACAGGCCTGAAGGATGAACCAGTGACGGGACGCGCTCCTACCGCATGAACGGTTCGTCTATGAATCGTTAGGTCGAATCGTAGGACCACCCATCCCTTTGTTGCCCGTAAGAGATGTCGACTAGGATGAGTTCCGCAAATACATTGCTAATCTACGAGTGTGTAGATGTGTAAATTGGCCGTTCAGGTTCCACTGCGATCCCACTGGGGATTCAGGTGCGTGGCTCATTCAGTAGAGGAAGTAGTCATGGTTGAGGTTTGTCCTCAGACCTTCAAGGTTGGAACCAGATTACCGATGGCTAGTTTCGCTCAATTTATGATTGACAGAATGGAAACGTTCGTATTTTTTCTGTTGTTTGTTCGTCGCTGTCGGCAACATAATTGTCGATCGAAGTTCGGTATTGCGCAGTACGAGAGGACCGGTAACGGAGGCTGGTACTCGATACAATTACTCGACGCTACTCGTTGAATCCCGACCGATAATCGATAGATGGCACAGAGTGGCACGATATATGATCCAAGGACTAAACAACAATATTCTGAAAATTCCACTGATCCTTTCAGGCTCTGGAAAATCGATTCTCTCGGATGCCGATCAATAAAATCGACTGGCAATTGCGGTGTTCGGAAAGTATCTCTCTAAATTCTCCTAAGAGTAGATTCACTACTCGAAGGACACTGCTCACTTGCGCTGATATCGCCATCGAGTGACCAGGCCAAAGCTTCCGTTTCTAGCTTCAAACGGTTGGAAGGAATGTAGAGAAGGCTTAAGAGGAAGCTTCAGAGCGTACACTGAACCCAAGTTCGATCGAATTCAGCGGAGTAGTGACTAGATTCGAACTTATGGAGAAAAGGCGCATGCCAGTAGACCGTTAGGCCACTATATGATCAAATAAGGAAGGGCGAAAACGCCGGATTTGCTGAGCGCATGCAAATGGGTAGGGCAAGTCCGTAGAAACTTGCAGTCTATTCCAGAAAATCTGGACTAATTAGTAAGTTCTGGCCGATGCTTTCCGAAGGGCCTAATAGCTTGAAGTCTTTCTACGGCTATTCTGTCTGAGGAAGCCTATAAAAAGGAATAATGGGCTCGATCGTGGAGAGTGTCACTATGTCTTCTATAGAGGGGCGATCGAGACCGTTCAATGGGAATAGCCTGTAACGAGAGTGGGAATGCAAAGGTGTAAAGTTGCATAGATACAAAATAAACTAAAAGAATTGCCTCTGACACCTCCCACACCGCCATACAATGCTGCAGCAGACGTCAGTGCACTCAAGCCTCCAATTCCTCCAAGACCACTGAAAATTGGTGTCAATAAATGAGCAAACAGTAACAAACTATATACAGATATGTAAGAATCAACTAGTAGATAGCGAGGTGCCACTCACCGTGCTCCGGCGATTCCTCCAGTACTGATACAGTTCCCATTCCAACAAAACTGCCCAAATGGGCATGAAATATATCGGCACATGTCCGATTCACCATAGCCGGCCAATGCACTGTATAGCGAACTGCCGAGAAATTGTGCTGTCGTCATGCTAAATATAGGTTGGACTTTGAAAAACAGGATATGTTGGTACTGTAGGATATGGTAAATGGTACGGTATTCACCTTAGGAATGTTAGTCCCTGTAATGTCTGTAATATCGCGAAATTCTGCATATCAGCGAAGTGTAGACGCTTCAAACGTTCTGAAATCAAGGGCGTAATCGAATGTTCACTGATATATTTACACTTATCTTTGCTAGCGATTAGGCTGCAGTGTCTAGGGTTTTATTGATTGATTAACCGATTTTGAACCGCTACATAGTTGACCACTCTGATGAGGAGAAATTTTTCCAATTACAAGAAATTCGAAGGGATGAGATAATTGTTTTTCTCTTGAAAAATTCCAAAAGCTTCGGACCAGAAACCCGGAAATAAATGAAAAAATCGTGAGAGTTTTGTAGTCAACCATTTTCAAGTCTACGCCATGCACTTGTCACATATATCAACTCGCTAAATCAATTGACTAGGGTTTTGTTGGAATTATCAGTCATCATGTTAGTGAGTGAAGCGTGATCGTGCTTAGGACGATGCCCATCCTTTCGAACACTTAAGCTCACTCCGCAAGGAAACTTTGCGATGAACTGATTGTTCATGCTGCTTCAGTGAGGCGCGAAGTTTTCGGCACTTAGCCGCTTCCACTGCAGTTGATGCGAGGTTAATGAAGCTGTTCTAGGAAGGTCAAGGGCAATCAAAAGTAGGGACTCATCTGCTCTTTGAGAACTGCCTCACTTCATTTTTGTTTCTCAGCTTTCAAATTTGTATGTTTTGCTATAGTATCACACAAAGGAACGACAATTCATACAAAGGACGAAGAACTTTGAAGGGAATAAATTCCATGTCATGATTTTTCTAGTCAAAATGATAAAAAGTAACAAAAAATTTACAAACAAGGTGTGGTATGAGTTTCGACAGATGACTGGTTACTCGACCAAAAATGTCGGTTATCCATCCGTTAAGCCGTTTTAGTTGGCATAAAAAAACGAGAAACATGTCCGGGGAAGTTTCGGCCAAAACCTGTGTCATCAATATTCCCACCTGTCTTGCTGTCATGTTGTAGTTCAACAATCCTACTTAGAATATTGTCCATACCAATCAAGCAAATGGGATGGAACTGCCCTGGGCAACTAAGTTTTTCTCCATGCCAAAGTGATTACTGGTTATGGTGGGGTGCTTTTACAGGTTGCTGGACAGAAAAAAAGAAATATACGACCGAGATTTCGAACGCTTAACTTTTGGTCAAAAAACAGTGTTTTTTGTGATAATGTCTAGCCTGGGGAATCTGAGAGCTTCTAAAAGATGCAAAATCCAGGGGCCTAAGTTGTAAAGTAGAAAAAGCGAGAGTAGGACTGCAAAATGGTTCGATACCAGTAAATGAACTATAATAGTAGAAATGACTGCTCACAAACCAGTTAGCTGGATAGCGTAAAAAATTCTTGTGGGAGGGGCATTACTGCGGGAAAGTTGCGCGATAGTAGCGAGTGTAGCGAAATGATTCTGACAGCGGTACCGGTATTTTTCAAAGATGAACTACCAATGGCATTATGAAAATGAAGATTTCAGTGATCGTTTCAGATTGCGCCATGACACCGCTTTCTAATAAAAATCGTGGCTCCAATGTTTCTCAGCTGATGCTATGAATGACAAAACCGGCAATGGTTGGTTCTTTATCCTTCTAAACACAATAAACCCCACACTTGCGGGCCAATATGAAAGAGATGGGTGGGGAATTCATGAACTGGAACCCGTAAGTGAACATATAAGTTGTGTCTCTACCACTGAGCCACATATTCTGGCAGACGATGTGCACTCGTAGAAAACAAACTTTATATAACTACATATGACCATCATCTCGAAAGGGGACATAGACATTCCTCCATTCCTTTTCATTTTCCTCAGGGCTCTGACTAGTTCCATTGTTTGTTCAGGTTATCGAAATAAACGTTGCCCTCCTCAATAGTTTCACGTGCTGATGCCACCTTCGATTTTCGAAACAAGCGGCCTGAAATATACGCTGCATTGTTTGTGACGTTTGAGAGGCAGGGCTTGCTAAATGGGCGGAACTTGAGAAAATTGTATAGAAAAAATAATCAACAAAGAACAAAAGGGTTTACCGATGCCTGGGATGGTTCTTGCTAGGTTTTTATAGGCGTCATCACTGTGGTATGCAACCATAGGAATCAGAATCGCGTATCTGAATAATCATAAGCAGTCAATCAATAGTCGGAAAATCATAATCTTCTCTCCCATTTTTTTCGACATTGTCAGAATTTTAAACGTAGTAGACTACTGTTTGAGAGAACCCAATACCCGATCTGGAATGCAATCTCTTGCAACCTTCGGTAGACAACGACAGATCGCACCTCTACTTTTTATTTTACCCTTGATTACCGTATATTCCGAGTCGGAGGTGAGTCCAAGAAATGCCATGGGAATAATCCCATAATTTTTAAATTAACGTTTTTGTTGGCTCTTCAGAAATGGTTTTCCCAAATGAACCCAGATATGTCACAGATCTGGCAATGGCGACTTGAAAGAAATCGAAATTTCGGAAAGCTCACATAGAAATCGTTAAATTGAAGGCAGCATCGTAATAGTGAGCAACGGTCTCTGAATGACGGTGCATCCAGTCGATTCGTGCTCCACTCAGGAATACAAAGCAGATTGTGTGCATCACAGGGCAGAGTATCACTAGATTCCGTAATAGCTAAATAATTTGGGTAAATTAGCGCCATGAGCAATAGAGTAAAGATGCATTAGTTTGGTCCATATCATTCAAGTTTGAGATCTCGTGAGGCAAATAGTGCATTAATATAAAGTACGGTCTACTTCTGGTTTGCAAGACAGTTATGCCTTCTAGACCCTCTCAGCAGGACCCTCAGGCCTATGCGGATTTTTAATCGATAAGTCAGACTCCCTGGGTATGTATCATGGGTCTATTACCAGTTCATGAGCTCCTCCTGTAAGTCAGTGACCGGAACACATGAATATTTAGTCGCCGTCTACATACAAGTCTAGACGGAAGTCGGATTCGCGTGCAAAACAGGACTGATCGCCCAGGTTGTACTCAGTTAGTCTTACAGAGAAATTCCTATGTTTATGGTGATTTTTCTCCTGTCGGATGATGTATTGGGGGGCTACGCTAGGGCTAAGCTATTTGAGCTGGAAGCCGCGTACGTGGCGCATCTCAGATGACACAGATGTTTACAATTTCGTCTTGCATACCTTCATCGATCGAATGTTTTCATTAAGTTGAAACCGAAGACTTAATGTGTACTCCATGGTAGTCTCGATGTCAACCGTTCGTTCTACAAGTAGTCGATTGTAACGTCGCTGATTTTTCCATAGCAGTGCCAGGAACATCTAAACTTCCAGAAAAAGTCCCTTGATAGGAAACACATATTTCTAAGCTTTGTTAGTCGGTCTTTTGAGTTCAACTACAGAAGCAGCATTGTTTCAAGAGAAGATAGGGCTTTATTGAGGATATCCGATTTCTAGAAGCATCACAATGTCGCAGTTCGTCGTGAGTACTGCCTTTGTGCAACTACGAATCCCTGAATAGAAATGAATTGATAATCCGAGATCATATCAATTACCACTGTCGTCATAAGTCCAGCTGAAATAACAGAAAGACCAATAGTCGACCATGGAATATACTCTGAAATTTTTATAATGAAAGCAAATTCAAAACAATAACATGATATGGAATCAATCGAATCCAGATAGTCGATTCTGTCGGATTTCGGCAGAAAAAGAAATGAAAGAATGTAGGAGTTTGAACGAAAAGATTTAATACGTGAACGGTAAACCTCCTCGTGAAAGCATTTTCCCATTGCGATCAACTTCAACTAAACGTATTCTATCCGTTGGAGGAAAGTTCATCGTAGGTCTCCTCATAATCACACGGAGCCCCGCTAGTTTGGTTTAGCTGTTTCCACCCAACTTCCTGAACCTATCTGTAAGCCACATTTCCGAGGACGTATAGCAATAGCTCCCATTCCTTAATTGTGCTTGACGATTCCTTGTCAGTTGTCTCGTTGCCCTATTCCCCGGCCCGGGTCGGTATGGCCATGATATTCAACGCTCCAGCGGACCTTTTGTGTGGGAACACAAGCGAGAAATGAAATGTTGTCAATCTATTAAATATTTGAGTAAAATTTGCCAATATAGAAAATTTTTCGGAAAAAGTGGACCACATCTTTGTCCATGATACTGAAACCTTTTTTCTTTCAGACCACGTTGCACCTTCATGGGCTCATACCTGCATGGAGCTGTCTCTCACACGCAGGTCAGATCGTTCTGCG
>UZAF01019693.1:0-22199 GCA_900617895.1 Haemonchus placei | reverse complement strand
AAAAAAAAACAGAAAATTAAGTGTCAGCATAGGAATGGTAAGAGTTTTTCATCAACAAATCTAGTAATATGGTGTCACAATAGGTCCACTTCCAAAGAATTGGTCTATGAGGTCTCGCATTGTTCGCACTTCTTCCTTGCTAGTCACTCGTTGAACATCTGTGTCCATGGAGCCCATTTTAACTCGGCTTTTCGGCATCTGGAACATTCACTTCGCCTACTTTCGCAATTCCAGATTTTCAGCTCTTTATTACAACCCTCTCTTTTAACGCGTGTAATAAACAAACAAATAAACAAGTTCTTGGTGTTCCACCAAATTTGGCAACCTGCCTACAGGTGGCAACCAAACTCAGTGGTAGTGCTCCTTTACCTTGGATTCCACAGCGACGGAAGCAGAGCCATGATACCATGAACAACTAGTTTCAGATAGTAATGTTGGAAGCGTTTTCGAATTCACGCCAGAACCTACAAAAGAAACTTCATAAGGCAATTTTTTCCAGACCGCAAGAAGGAGCCATTTATAGAAGCATTGAGGTTGAGAATCTTGATCCCGTTGAATTTTCAAAAATATCGGAATTTTTACTTCTATTAGGTTAAGTGTAAATAATAGTGTGGTGATAAAATTCGTAATAACTTTTGATATCAGCGATTACCTGCCATAATATTTATCTGGTCTCGTGCTTCATCCCTCATTTTCTTCAGCCTGTCACGACCATCCACAGCTGTTGTTGCTTGTCCACTGAGTAAGAACAAAAAAGATATAAATCAAGTTCTAACGTTCAAATGAATGAATTGAAAGACAGCTTGTTTCTTAGAGTTCTGGTGTTCCTGTAACGTTACAACAGAGTTCCTCTTTGACCAAATCAATGAATTGTCAATGTTCCAGGCCTGAACTCTCAGCAGCGGAATCGCCTTCTATTTCTCACTTATTTTCTGATTCAGAATGAAAAAGGAATGAGAGGGAGGTGGCCAGACAATGACGATAGGCGCTTCTCAGACATGATGCCTCTCTCTGAGGCGTGGCCGCTTTTCCCAAAATACTCCCCGACTTCTACCGTAGGGCTTGCGTGGAAATGAAAATTGTGAGCGTATTTTGTTGAAAGATTAATCCATCTCTTACTCTGTAAATTCTTTCCTTTTATACCTTGTTCACACCGAATCAGAATGTGAGTGGGGAATAGAAAGGTCGCTGCTCGTGGTCACCTTTATTCGACTAATGTTTACATGCTGCCTTTGAATACTCAATTGCAGAGAAATGAAGGTTTGACGGCTTCGAAAAACCCGAAGATGATCCTCTACAAGAAAAATGGCTAGACTCTGTCAAGCTGGTCAAACAAGACGCAGAAGATTTGCCGAAAAGGGAAACTTCGGCCGGCAACCCATAAGCGGGTGAGCATGAGGAGGAGGGCTAATCGAAACAGCGTCAGAATGAATCAGGTGGGGCTTTATTCTTTTGAGGGTAACACACTTTTCGGCTCGGTGAGAGCATTTATTGTATACTGATATTCTTCAAATCGTTAGTATTTACTTCTGCCTCGAGGTTTGTAGGTGGAAATATTTATTACGGCCGACGTTTCGACGGACTCGTCGTTTTCAAAGGCCTGAAAACCGAACGCGAAGAATCAAGACGATTAGCTTCAAGTATAGCTCGGTCGAATGGCTATACGGTACCACATAGTAACACTGGAAGATCCAAAGTTGGCAGGAGAAACACCTCTCGCCAAAACAAATTTCCCCTATGTTTACCATTTATCTCTGACAAGGTATCTGCTGCAATACAACGGTGTATTGTTCGAGCACAATTGAGCGATGATGTTATTCTGGTTAACATTCCGCCTGATAACATCAAACGCCAACTTGTGAGGAACAGACTCTACGACAAGCAGTGCCTGACAGAAGGTTGTGTTACATGTCCAAACGGGAAAGATGGAGATTGCGCTTCTGTAGGCGTAATTTATCAGATTCAATGTGAGGCATGTAATTCAAGCTACATAGGGGAAACCGGAAGAGTTTTATCAGTACGAATCAAAGAGCATCTTGCTGGTAAACGGCGCAGTAATGTGTTAACTCCGTTAGGGAAGCACAGAGTGGAGCAGCATGGTGGAAATGACTTTAACATCAAATGTACGATATTGGCTCACGAGACGGAAATATCGTCGAGGAAAGCGTTGGAAGCGTTCTGGATTTTAGCTAGAAATCCAGATATGAACAGCCGAAAGGAGTGTGTGACTATCACAAATGATCTCTTGCCATTTATGCAACACTGCGAGTTAGTTCCATAATCAGCGAATCGTGCTGATCCGCAATAATATTGCATAAGGACAGCGGACTAAGATCATTCGCTACTGATGTACTAACCGTGTAGCGCGGCTACACTTTGCGGTGGAAGTGAGGTGAGCTTACCTTTCGGATTTTGAGCATTTTTCGTGCATTCCTGATGGTACGTCAGAAACGCTAGAGCGGAAGAGGCGCTTGGTGGGGTAGTGTACAATCAACACGCTTTGAACCACTTTCAGGCCTTTGAAAACGACGAGTCCGTCGAAACGTCGGCCGTAATAAATATTTCCACCTACAAACCTCGAGGCAGAAGTAAAAACTAACGATTTGAAGAACAACAGACATGCCGAGGTTCAAAGATGAGAGGACTTGGAATTTGATGTATACTGATATTTTTTGAAATTGACCAAGGCTCTCAATGATATACAGTTGGTGAGCCTCGGGCTATAATAGGAGTGCCAGCAGTGGTTAGAGTTTGACTGTTTTCAACAGAATCGGTCATACCTACCTGGTAAGAACGGTTTTGAAGCCCATCGCGATGGCTTGCTTCAGAGCCAGTCTCCAATCTTTAATGAGATCGAAGACTCGGCTCAAAGTACAGGGCGATGGTCGGGCAGCTTGTATTAGACGTTTGCACACATCTACGTCAAGAGCTCCGGTACTGAAATTAATTAATAAGTTCTATAAACCCATTATATATGAAAAGAAAGTTAGGAATCGTAAAAGACTGCTCCCACACTGAGTAAAGCTTCAAGTAATGTGAGAGAAATTGCAAGCATATTCACGAAATGGAGCCTTCACTCGCTGGACAAACTATTTACACATTCATTTTTCTTTTTTGAATATTGGCATCCAAAACCCTTATTTTTCTGCTGGTTAAAACGATATATAATATTAAATTTCACTTATTGAATATCATAATCTACATCATGCAGTGATTCAGCATCACACCGATAATTCAGGCTCCGGGACAGTGGTGGTCCCTATAACCAGGTAGGAAAACCATCTAATGGCTGGGACATGTGGGACACTAGGTGGTGGGTACTCCCTTCCCTATACTCTCCGCTTCCTGTCTGGTCTCGTCCTACTCGGTTACCTTGCAGTATAAATGGTCATCATGCTTCTTGTCACCTTGTCCTATTGTTCACTACCTTACCAGACCAGACATGCGAACTCCTTACCTGTCCATTGCACCGAAGACGAATCCGGTGACTCCGATGTTTTTCATCGCTCTCAAGTCCTCCAGCATTACGTTGACCTCGTCCTTCGTGTAGATGAAGTCGCCACCTCGTGGTCGGATCATAACGAACAGTGGCATATCCGGGAAGGAGGCTCGCAGACGGCGGACCAAACCTTAACTATTAGTTCAGCGTTTTTGGTAAGCTATTGAAAGCTATGCTTATGTGCGAAATTTGGTGAACAGTTTTCACTGAAATATGGTTAGTCTAAGTTCAGTTTTGGAAAGGAAGCGCATTGTGAACAAGAGGTTCAGGCAGCGGAAAATGTTATTTATGTGTTTTTCAACTGAACTCCCCCACTTGGACATTCTAGTGGGATGCGGCGACATTCTACTGAAAAAGTACCCTGCACCGAACGCAAGAGTTGAGAGAAAGTATCGGTCCGGTCTAATTAAGACGGTCACGTATGCGAACCCAGAGGTGTAGATCCTTTATCCCCTGGTTAACTCCTTCGTCTGCTCTGCGCCTATCTATGGCTGAGATCATTGCGTGACGAACAGCCATGGACTGACGTCAAGACTGTGGACGAGTTCGATGAACGCAATGCAGAATGCTAAGAAGCAATTAAGGATTATCGGATTGTTCCCATCCAAAGTTCTGAAGCAACCGCCAAAACCGGGATCGCATTTTCGGGGCTTTTTAAGTTTTTAGTCATGGTAACGCGAACGTAACGGTAGCCGATCGTGAATATAGTACTTTTTGAAAACTCCATCGAATTCAACTCACCTATAGATGGTGTCAGACCGCCCAAGGCCAACGAACTGCATACCTCGAGTTGATGAGCTCCTGAAAATGCCGTCGAATTGCGTCTAACATTAAGATTCGTGGGTGTTAAGGATTACTTAATCTCTGCTGTTCGCAGTCTTGCTGTGATAGATCATTCCCTTACATGAAAGAAAACTCAAGCCCGTTTTCCGCCCTTCTAAATTTCCAGCTTCGAAATTTTATTTCCCCGTATTTTTTTTTCGTTAGGATGAGCTTGACACAACCGGACTAATTCATAGACCTGCTAAACTGCATGGCGACTTCCTAGGGTGACCAAATGGGGAATTTCAGATTGTCCCCTTTACGTCGCTGTCTTTCACATTATGCCGGGAAAGTAAAGATTTGCGTCTGGGTCTTCAGTACTGAACTTTTACAAGCAAGGGCAAGTGTGCAATTGGAAATGCTTGTTAAGAAGGGGCAGGAGTGGTGTCGAAGACCTCTGCTAGTCCTTTTCCCTCTAAAACTTGTTTTCTGTATCGAGCTTACGCAATGTAATTAACCTAGTCCCTTCTCCTTGGGAGTAGACAAGGCTACTCAAATTTCGTAGCATGAAGGGAAATCTTAATAGTCGGAACGGGAATGGTAAGTGGCAACCAGTTTAGAATCGACTGATTAGCAGTCCGTAATGAGCTGATCTTGCTTTCGTCTGTTAGCTGGAATAGCAGCCCCAATTCCGCTGACATGCGTTATAAGCAGTTTGGGGCTGTTTTTCTAGCCGACAGTCGGAGGTAGGATCAGCCCATAACGGCAAGTAGAATCTTTACTAACCTCCACTCACAGCATTGGCGGCAGATTCATATGAATCGATGCAAATCTCTAATCTGCCCATCTGAAAATATCCATTTCAGCAAATAGGCTCTTGAAAATCTATATCTTGGAAACTTCTACATCGAGGGTATAATACACGATTCAAACATTGAGAGATTTGGTATAGAAGTTCGGTTCAATAAAGAGATGCTGGTAATTCACGTATGAAGCTTTGAGATGAAGTTTTTTCGTTAATCCGGTTTTGCGTTGCGATGGACAGCGATACGAGTCGGTGATTATAACCTCCCACATGAGCCTGGTACCAACTAACCGACCCAGGGGGAAGGAAGGCTTGATTTGCCGAGACGGATATCAATCCGGGATTTGATACTCGAACTGCGCGAACTACCCATGTCTGATAGTTCGTCACCATTACACCACCTCCGTCCTCGTACATGATGACATTTTGTAAGTGCTTCCTGAGGTTAATCCATAAAAATCCGTCAGAAGCGTCACGTGGGCTTCTGAGGTCTGGTATCAAATAATCCGATTTGATGGCAGTTAATGCACCACTCTGATATCGGCGAAAAAAAATGGTGAGGTGGGCAGTAGCTCAGTAGCGAGCAAAAAAATATATACAACGACTGGAGATACTCGCTGACGTTTCGATTCATTGAGAAGAAACGTTGAAAAGAAACTAGAAAAGGCGAAATGATTGCTTGAAGTGGTGGAGAAGGAGCAAAGACGGTAAATGGTCGACCTATGTGGTTGCTCTGTGACGACGAACGATGGGCTACTTTCATTCAGAGGAGGTACGATCCAACAGAGGCGAGACTCACACCATCCCCACTTCGTCCCATTGCTGCAGTCTTTTTGAACATTTCTTGTTCCCCCAACTCCATTAACTGGTTCCCTTGCCCCGTTACTGCTTTTTCATCATGTAATTATTCTTTTTTCGCAGACCCCACATTGTGTCCAGCCTTTGATTCATGTTGGAATGCGATTCCATACTTTATGTTCTACAGCATGAGGGGTCGCCGCGCGATCAGACAGCTAAACCGGTTGCTGGGAATGGGGTACGTAATGAATGAAATGTGTCTGGAAAAATAGATTTGTTACCAAATCGCAAACGTAATCATCATCGCCACCTTATTCATCCTCATACAAAATCAGATATTCAATGGGAAGGAGCAGAGAAGGAGTACGGAAGGATTAGAATACCTTGAAGAAGTACTCGGAGCTTTCAAGCATTCTGGAGCTGGTTAGAAAGTGACGGATTGCCTCTGAAGGCCCTTTCAGGACCAAGCACGATCTGTTGTTAAAACCTATATTCCAGAGTATTAAAATCCTTCTTCAGATGAAATAACAGGGCTGAGAATCTGCCGTAATCGATAGATTCAGGGAAATAAGTCTCATGCTATACCGTTGACGGATCGGAGCGGTCTACCATAGGATTCTGTTGAGTTCAGCGTCGGGCCCTGTTGAGTTAGTGAGCCCCGGCATCGATTTCTTAGGTTCCCACCACGCCTATTTTCCATCTTAGACTCCCCTATACCTACTGGACTGCCTGCATCAGTTGCGTTTTTTCTTCGGGTAAACACACTATACTTTGTTCTTCTGTTTTGGCTATGAGCTCGATTTTTGATGTCCCCAAGTATGTCAGCTCGTTATTATAGGGCTTTCACTGCAAACAGGGGTGCAAAATGAGAGCTGTTATGAATGAGATCTCTAGAACAGTAGAGTGCGCCGTTCTTTGGAGTCTATACCAGCCTGAAGACTTGTACCAACCAATATAAACAGGAACAGAAAAATGTTTGCGGAGGGGAAGGGTGCTTATTTCACCTGGGAAGGATCTCATAAGGGCTAAGGTAGTCGACCTCGACTATGTTCTGATGGATTTACGGGTGACTTCAAGCTGAACATGTATAAGATGTGTAGGTTGGACAGGAAGGGGGTAGAGAGGAAGGGGAGTAGACGGGTGGAGCTGCATGCTGAGGGAACATTTCTTAGTCCCACCCTTGACCATGGAGAGACAGCAGATTCAGCTGAAAGTGCATAACCTTAAACGAACTTCAGCCGTGAAATAGCGAAGGAGTCAGGGGATGTGCAAGTACATTGGGGCCCTTATAAAGTAACAGGGGCAATTTTCTAACACTCTTGCATACGTTCATCAGAGCCAGGAAGAAAGTAGCTCAATTACTAGGATTACCAACTACTGATAGCTTTCTCCACTTTCAACGAGGGCCTCTACTGATGGATTCAAGTACCTATGCCCATTTTGGGGTCACTTCGTTATACACTCAACCGGAAGAATCCGATTTCTCTGGAAATCCGCCCCCTTATTGGGCCGGAAATCTCGAAATGACTCTTTACGAGGGGCGTTTGAAAGGGCCAAAGCTATCGAAGCTTCTTTCTTGAAGTGTTGGTAAGTTGGCTAAAGATATCGAGTGATGATTAAAGAGATCCTATTGAAATGTGAAATATAGTAAGGAACAAGTAAAGCAGGCAGAACAGCGTAATTGGGCATTGCACTGTGAATAGATTGGAGAAAAAATAGAACACAAATGGCCTGCAGAGGATCGATCTTGCACGAGCATGCGTTTCACGTGAAGGAATGGTCAACAAGTGGGGCGATGTCGCTCTGGAAAGGCCACCCATTAACACTTAGCATCAATCAACGAAAATCGTGGGCATTCCCAGACGATAGCACGAAACACACCATCGGAACACCTTCTAAAGGACACAGCAGAACTGAAAATTTTAGAGTTAATGGGGAGAAGCTCATAGTTACTCATGGGAATCAGGAGGATGCAGAGTGTGCAAAGTAATTGTCAGTACAGTTGAAATGGGCGCAGATTGTACTCTTGTTGTTGTTTTTGCATTTGTGGCACCCTTTGACCTGTTTTGAGATAGGTCCTACTGTTTATTTTTCGCCTCGGTTCTTTGGAGTCAATTGGTGCGGACTCCTGCACATTTAGATGCATCATGAGTGGAGTTAAAATAAATAATCAAATAAGTAATCATCTAAGTGAGTTGCTAAGTGATAAATATTATAGAAGGGCGTAGGTGGCAAGTGGCACAATATCGCATACCGTATGGTCCGGGAATCGAATCCCAAATCGGTATCCGCTTAGGCGACCAAGTCTTCTATCGCTTAGGGGTCGGTTACTTGATTCTAAAGTCGTTCGGGAAGATAAAAGTACTGACTTGTACATCGGCTGCCCATCGCAAGCCATTGTACAAGCCATGTACGCATCCAAAAACGCCGCTAGGGTTTGAACGGAAGTCAATGCGGGGCGCATTCCAGGGAGTGAGACTGGTTTTTCCAAAGACCTCTATACATAAATGTAGATTAAATGCACATCTCGCTTTTTTGAAAGTGTAGTCAAGCTCTGAATTAATCATCAAACCATCTTCACTACAGGCCTTTATACTAGGTATTGGATTAGAAGGGAGGCTGTATGGTGCAAATATATCAGAAATTGGAGTCGCATGCAATCAATATTACGAGAAGAGAAACGAGAAGATATTAGAAATAAAAAAAATATGAATATATCTTATCAATCGATCCCAATTGAGGTTTTGTTATGTGAATTTTATCAAAACTTATTAGAGTTTACGGAAAGTCGATCGTAAACGGTTCTGGATTATGTTGTTTTGATGCCCTTAGCCTAAGTACAGATTGAGATAAGAGCCTTGGGACACACCTACTTGGGAAGCGAACGATTAGCTGGCGACAGGTCACGCCCACAAACGGTGTCTGCTACGATGGGGACGTTCCAATAGTGAAAGGGGCGATTTTTCGCAACTGCTCCATATCCGGGTGTGGAACGATACGAAAATTTTGGTATTCCTATGATCTCCATGGTACTAACCAAGTGGGAGATTGATAGAATGATAAACACAGTGATTGATAGAATGATAAACATAATGTATAGAAGTAGGAAAATCTTTTTATTTACTTTATTATATTATTTTTTTCCGCATTCCTATAATTACAGGAGAAGTCTTCGCATTAAAAAATCCCGTCTGAGGGATACGCCTCTGCATTACTTCCATTCAGAATCGTAGTGGTGTTTTGAATGCGCATGCGTCCTATTCGATGACTTGCGGTGGCGAGCCGAATACAAGTCCTTTTGTCCTCCCAGATGGATCTGGTAGCGGTTAACAACCCCGGATGAAAGGAAGGCTTGCTCGGCTTCAGGAAGATTTGGGCTAGAAAGTATGGGTGGAACGATCTTGGAAGATACCAATTCCTCTGGAGGGCTCACTCTTTCCGAACAGCTTTGTTAATGATTAGATAGAAGAGAAGAACAGCCGTTCCGGCGCCAAAACTAATTTTAAAAACCGCCGATTCAAAGTTTGCCATCACTAATTTCTTAACTACACCCTCGCCTCATTGATTCCTAAGGGGTAATGGTATAGATTGAGAACAATGGGAATAATGAGAATTTAATTCAATGAATAATCTATCCAAAAGGAAGGGGAAGTGTGTGGGTGGCCAAGAAATAAGCAAAGAGGATGTACCACAGACTTTGAAGCGAAGGCTAAAACCGACAGATTCGAAGAGAGGGGGCGCAATATGAAGAACGTTTCAACCAAAGGAATATGATCGAAAAGAATTTTTCACCTTCGCAAATCTTGAACTTCGAGGATTATCGAACATTCACGTGCAGACGGCGTGCAAACGTTCTATTCCAACGAATTGCTGTCTGATTGATAAGATGTCGACGAAAACAACCGACTATTTAGCAGTTTTGCAAAGGACTCTGGTCATTATCAGGTCGAGTAAACAATACTTGCATTTTCAATGAACACCAAGGGAGTCGCGAATCTGATGAATTCATAACTAGACTGTGGAAACCTATCTAACCCCTATCAGTTTCCAGGCGACTTGAAAACTATTCCCTACAAGTTGATTAAATAAATTCGGGATTCGTTATGTCGTTACAGAGCTGTGGAGAGTTTTGAAAAATGTTATTTTCATTCGAGCTCAACGACTGGATTAAAGGATAATAAGGAATCAAGTGTCGAGGCGTTGATCAATCCCGTCTGGGGGATGCGCCCACGCATTTGACTCCCATTCAGAATCGCAGTGACATTGAATGCGCATGTGGCCTATACAATGACTTGCGGTGGTGAGCCGATGTACAAGCCAGTGCTTTTATCCTCTCAGACGAGTATGGTACCAATTAACCGACTCCGAAGGGATGGATGGCTTGGTTGGCCAAGGCGGATATCGGTCCGGGATTCGAACCCCTGACCGTGCGTGTGAGATAGTGCGCCACTTGCCACTAACCACCTCTGCCCTGAACCACTAGATTACAAAGGTGAAATCGACCATATTATTAATCATTCATACATAGAACCCGTTGGAGTCTGTTTGTGTGTCTGTGTGTCTGCCATGAAATTCGATATCACCTAAACGATCACCTGGAGAAGTCGGGTCGAGCTTGGAATGCGTATGGCGTGGGGCAAGATGAACAGATCACATGTGAGCCTAGCGGAGCCCCGCCCAAGGGGGGCGGCACGTGCGCCGGAGTGTACAGTGGCAAGGGCAGAACTAATTATTTTGATTTCAGAAAAGCACAGACATCGTGCAAAACGGGCAGAGCTTGAGCAGGATCGTAAATAAGCGGTCGCAGACAAGTTGTAACTGCGTTAGCTTGTGTAGCCCAACAGTTTTGTCATATTATCCTATCAAATTATACAATATTTTGTTATTATGTTACTATGTAGCTCTTATTTCGCTAATATAAAAGTAGAATTGGAGTAGTGCCAATAGGCCCAGTACCAATAGCAGTATGATGGTTTGATCGAATTTCCGATAAAGTGCTTTGCAAGTATTCAGCAGGTCCAGGTACACGCTCTAAGGGTGAGACCCCTATACATACGTTAGTTTTGTGCCGTATCAGAAAAATTCCCCTCTAACGATTCTCCTCTTCGTAGAATACAATAAAAATTTGAAGATCACAGGGGTCTGTGACCCATATGGATTCGTTAGCACCCTATGAACTCAAGGGAGACCAGCGATAAAATTTCCCTTCACTTGCTCGTGATTCTGCGTTCGGTATTCTACAGTAAAGGGAGCAGCTATTTTATTAAGCAAATTGCAGGTGGAACTGCCTTAAACCTTCTGAAATGCAGAATCACCTGGAATCTTTCACAATTTCGAATTATGTGTATGTCACGATACAAAATGGATGTCGCATGGCTCGTTTATCTTTGAAATGATGTCTGGAAGATCCCTTATTCCTTTTTCGGTGTAGCATTTGTATGCTTCTTAGGTTCGGTAAGGTTACTTTGAAATCACGTGGGGATTCTTCAAAGTTCACCCTTTTCGAAGTCGGTATTGTGATGTTTGAAGTTTTTAGCGTCAATCAATCCCGTTTGATGATGCGCCCAAAACAGGATTGATCAACGGATTCGGCTTGTACAATGTCTAGCAGGAGACGATCAGTGGCAAGCAGTGCTGTTGATGATCTCTAGCGGGCTCATACCCAATCAGCGATCCCGGATCGACGGAAGATTTGATTGGCCTAGGTGACTATGGACTGGTGTTTATCCCCGGAACATGCGTAATGAGCCATAAATTCAAAATCAGCATTGAAATCTTTAACCTTGGACGGAGTGATCAAGTAAGTGACTGGGTGAGAAGTGCGACTGTATGGGTTGGTTATGTATAGTCGACCACATCTGACGGAGACTATCAAATTCAAGTCCAACCCCCGCTGCGCTGATTGAGGCGGTAGGCTTAGGAGCGGTGTGATTAGTTGTAGAAAGGATAAGTGCTGTTCTAGTTCAATGTCTCAAATCAACTGTAGAATCCAGGACCTCATTTCATTGGTATTCATCGGGGATTCGTCTGTTTTTCTTACTAGCGGGCAATTGACCCAATTCCATTTTTCATGTTCACCAAATTATCGATATATTGCCCTTGAGTCTTTGTTGTTCCGCGCCAAGTTTTCTATCAAAATACCAAAAATTTTATGTGTGAACTACAGAAAAATGAGAAACGAGTCGCTGTAGCGCACGGAAGAACGAACAAAATCTTATACTGCTGTCCCATATTGGTTTGTGGAACCGTTTCAGGTACGTAGCCAACCAGGACTTTCAAAGCTTTCAATTAATCCCTTCCCGATCAGGATCTCGAGCCCCCCAGATTTAAGCCGTACTTCCCAAAATCTCAATCCCCCCGACATCAACTTTTTGGGGTTCCAAGAAACGCATTAGACACGTTCGTATAACCTGTCGTTCCGCTGATCGTCGAATTCCTCCAGTAGGTGCCACTTACATTCCCTTTCATCCCTGTCGCGAGCCAAAGTAGGGACAGTTTTGTAGCAGTCGTAAGCTCCGAAATACGTATTCTCGAGGCCTACAAATAAGGATGGATCCTATGAAAGTAATGTCATCCTCTGTTAATACGGCTGAGTTTCAAGCGTGCCTATTCAAAGTTTCTAGCATCTCCTTAACGCCTATGTAGATCCCTTGACTTTGAATTTGCATGTATAAGGCTATTCGGTTAGCAATATGGTTTTTCTGCTTTTATGATCAAAACGACATGCCTTAATCCGAGTGAATTTCGTCGATCAAAATAATAACCACGAAAAACTGCCCGCATCTGCCAGTAAAAAACAAGCATTCGCTCTCCTCTCTACATAAAATTCCGAGACTCTGAAGTCAGCGAACTCATAGAATGCTTCTCTGCACGAGTTCAGGAATTTGCCGAGGAACTCATAGATATATGTATATATGTAGTAATCGGTGATGTAGATCTAGTCGATGAGACAGATTCTCGAATCCCAATTAGGATGGATTCTTCGTAGTTGAATGAAGAACAAAACGGTAATTGAAGCTTCTGGCGCATCTGATCCGTTTGCAGAGTATACGACCCCTTCTCTAAACATCCCAAAGATTGTTTTATCGTGAACGAGAAAATGTGATAAATCAAGAATGCAGCAGGCCACAATGCCGACGTCGGCACCTTTTTTGTATTTTCGATATGGAAATGTCATAAGGGGTTCAATTGCTGTTCAACCATTGGGTCGATGGTCTCCGACTGTCCATTGGGATCCATTTTTCGTCGCTCATGACCACACGGGCAAAAAAAGGATCGTTTTTGTCGGCGCAAAAAAGTGATGACGAGAGCTCATACCGATAATTCCGCTGATGCTCACTCATTTTGTTGGACGATCAGTTTTTTTTTTGGACTGCTGTATGGTGTCACAGTTCTTCCTAGGGGCAATAATTGAGGTTTTCATTTACTACTTTGATCTGTAGTCCTGAGTCATCCACAGTCTGACTTTTGCCGAAATTTCTCACCCTGAGGGCTGATTCGGTCCCGACGGGACTTATCACGTGAACGGTGAAGCTCAAAGTACTTCGGAAGCACCCCTTGATCGTATATTCGTTCATTTCCAAGCTGTTTACGCTATTTTTTGAGTGAGCCTAATTTGTTGAAATGGATTGTTTGAAACTCCTGATGATTTGGTCTTGGGCTAGGATTCCTTGGACCCATAGAGTACCTAAAGAAGTGTACGGAATAGGATCCACAAAAGACCCATTTTCACACACCTGGGAACGATTTTTTACCGATTCGTGTTCGGGAAATAGAGACCAAAGAACTGGAATTTGTTGCCAAAAACCTAATAACATCTATATCATCGCCCTGAAGTTTTTCCCACTTCCCCAGGTGGCGTAAGTGTTCTCGGTCCTCCTTTGACTCTTCTTCACGAGATATGGCGCCTTTGCCCTAAACCGCACCCACTTAAGCAATTTGAATTGTTCGCTGGGTGAAAGCTAAGGTTAATTGTCATCCCATATTATGTGTAGTCTTTATCCTCTGGAAATGGGCAAACCACAATGGAATTATTATAGTCAAGGCGATTCTGGCCGGGGACCGCTCCCGTACGTTCAATGGAGTGCGTCACAGGCGTTACTAAGCCCCCGTCGTCAGTCAGTCAGGAGTAGTATTGTTGAGATGACATCAGGAGCTTGATTAAGCGTTTGGTACGAAATCGTGCCGAGGGATGGAGGCGAGGGAATGTCCTGTCTGACTAGGGGAAGAGGTCGTGGCGACAAAGGTTGCCAAAGGGTCCCAAGAGGGTTGATTCAGACTATTTTGAAGGATTCTGTTGAAATGATGAACATGCTGTGGTCCCTCGTTTGGTGAGAGTAAGAAGAGCACTGCGTCTTACAAGGTGGCGGGAGAGGCGGAGGGTTGATGCAGACTGTGACAAAGGCCATTTTTTCTAGGCTCGGTCCTTGGAAATTCAAGTGTGAACCCGTCTGGTACTTTCCTTCTCATTGAGTATTTTTGGCATCAAACGAGTTCAAGAGTGGGAAGGTTGACATTTAGGCAAGTTCTCGCCTCTGATACTTCACTAGATTCGCTAATGTACTCCACACTAGGTGTCTGTAGAACTTACACTGTTGGGTTCTTGACCTGAGTAACAAATCGTCATTACCGGTGATCACAAACTTTGGCCAGACGACTCGTCGATGGGTGGGCGTGTCATCTTTTGCAGAATACACTTCCAAATAATGATTTAATGCAATCAAACGAAGTCCAGTTCATGTTTTTTGTCATCCATGTGCGGGAGGTGCAAATTGATTGATCACTGAACGTTGAATGGAGTAATCGGTTCGAATGGGAGTGACTGATGGCACTCAAAGACTCACTGCTGTACCTTTCACCCACTGCAACTCCTCTCGAACCACCCAGAAAAAAGTCTGTCCTGGTTGCCTTGCCAACACTAGAATAATGTGCATTTCTGCGAGAGCTCTCGGTGAGGGAAGGCTTCAGGGCTCCGAGTTGTCTCAAGAATTGCTCAATCCTTTTTGGTTCCCTGGCCTTCGAACTTTCGAGCGATTCTGTCGATTTTTTCTGCTCCCTCTAACTGTTCCACTCGTCTGTTCCCCGACAGATAGATTTGAGGAATTCCAAAAAGGGAATGTGGCCTGACTACTGTCTTAATCATACACCCGTCAATCTGGCGCCAGTGTNCAATCAAACGAAGTCCAGTTCATGTTTTTTGTCATCCATGTGCGGGAGGTGCAAATTGATTGATCACTGAACGTTGAATGGAGTAATCGGTTCGGGTGGGAGTGACTGATGGCACTCAAAGACTCGCTGCTGTACCTTTCACTCACTACAACCCCTCTTGGACTGCCCAGAAAAAAGTTCTCTCTGGTTGCCTTGCCAACACTAGAATAATGCACATTTCTACGAGAGCTCTCGGTGAGGGAGGGTTGCAGGGCTCCATGTTGTCTCAAGAATTGCTCAATCCTTTTTGGTTCCCTGGCTATCATCAAACTTTCGAGCGATTCTGTCGATTTTTTCTGCTCCCTGTAATTGTTCCACTCGTTTGTTCCCCGACAGATAGATTTGAGGAATTCCTAAAAGGGAATGTGGCCTGACTACTCTGTCTTAATCATACACCCGTCAATCTGGCGCCAGTGTTTTGTTTTTTACAGTCTCCATCTCGTTTTACAGCCCTCGTGTTTACTGCTCATTAGTAAACACAACTTCTAGTTTTGTAAATTGCAATTTGGCTCCTCATTGAACAACTCACCTTAACTAGAACGTCCTCCAAAGAGAGATTCTTTATCATTGGATCGTATCGGGCTCGTTTGAGGTGAGAGTCCTATTTGGCTCTTTTGGAAGGGAGCGATTTCCATTGTTGGTGATGGTAGGTGTGTGCTCTAGATAGTATAGCAGTAGTACAATTTTCTCTCTTGCTCCCTTCCTCCCAACAGAAGGAACTCATATGTCAATGATGGGTATGCCTGTACGATGCTAACTCAGTACCTCTGTCCCCTCCCACTCCCTTCCTTCCATCACAGGGTCACAGTTGGGGCCCAAATTCCGATGTATTCGTTCTGTAAATCCCTCCGCGCCATTGTTTACCCTGCCACTTGCAAAAGATCCGTCACATGGTCGGTCGCGATTAATGCACCATGCAGTCACCCGATCTCAGTTAAAATAAACAAAGCCAAAAACAACCATCGTTCGCACTGTAACTCTGATAAAACCCTCCAATCTGCATGACTGACTCAGCCGATCTCATTTGTGTGTTGATATTCTTCTGAGCGGGGCGGAGCTAAGCATGAAAGCAGTCAGTCGCAGACAAAATAACGAAAAGGGAGAACGATCGTGGTGGAGAGCGTCGGTGGTGAGTCGGTCCAGAGAGAATCGCTTGGGGTATCACTGACGATAACCGGTCGTGCGTTGGACGTGTCGCCCTCCCGTGATCATTTCGAGTTCTAACGGCTGCTTCTCATTTCTCGACATCAGTACCAACATTACTTTTGAAAGGAGACGTGAATGACAATGCTTCAACAGATTCTACTGATCTCCGTGATCATCGGAACCGTTCATGTACATGAAGTGGATTGTGCTAATGAAGGTATGCGACGTTCTTCCTTCGTGATACGTTCGTTTAATGACCCTTTTTTGGCCAACAACCGGCTGTGCACTCTTCGTAACAGCAGATTCTTTGTTGTAAGGTCGTTTCAAAGTATGCTGTAGCTCTTTAAAGAATCCTAGCTTACCATACGACTTGCCCAGGATGAAATCAGTAAAGTTGGTGCACCCGTGGGGTATTGGCTGTAAGCCAAGTCCACGAAGTTTTAGGATAGGGCGTTATTGGTGGCTTCTCATAAGAAAAAATTTCTACGATAGAGCTTCTCATACCTGTTTAAAAAGTATTTAGATTTTGATGAATAATACCGTAATCGTTTGAGAACGGCTCCCCAAACTGGTTCCATCTTACTTTTTTACTTGCCTTTCTAGCTAATCGCCTTAGTTAGTCTCAATCCGTTTTCAAGCTAATCGCCTTAATCGTTCTAAACGCATAAGCATGCCTTTGAAGCGAAGAAATTCGGTGATTAATAGCGTCATTACCACGCAAAAAGTTCAAGAAGCGAAGACGGGATCGGACCCCTCGGAAGCTCTCCAGAGATTCATTTACCAAGTTCATATGTGTAAGCTGAGGGAGGGTGATGAGAAAGGTCTGTAGCACAGGTCACTGGTCTATAGCATAACCAAGCTTTCTTAGACGTTTCTTGCTCATTTCTGGGTGAAAGTCGGATGCATGGCGCACCCTATGTGGCTTGAAAAATACCGAACATTATATGCTCGTCATTAGCCTTCATATTGTTCGGTGCGTCAAGGTACTACCCAAAATTGAGTTGTCCTAGGAAGTGCCTCAAGTTATTTGTCCATTGAGCCATCGTTCTTGGTGTGCTAGCCTAGTCCACGTCCTTTTTTGATTTTACGGATGTATTTGTTTACTTATAACTACCGTACTTATTTACTGCTAATTGTAGAAGAGATGCATCCCGAATATCAAATTTTCCCTTTCATTAATAGGCGAAAGTATCGAGGGGTGATTGATCTGACTTTTTTGGACAGTCTCTGAACCATATGTGCGACCGGCCGCCGATGTTTGAAGGTCGAGACAAACAGAAAAAACGAGCGAATCGTAGGCCCCATTATTAGGCTTTGAACTACCGCCCGCAACTTCAAATCGACAAGTGCTCAAGACGTCATTTTCTCAATGGTCGGATCTTTTGCTATTATTAATAGTATTACTAATATTATTACTATCGTTTTATTGTTTAGAGGTGGTATAGCGGCAAGGGGGCATTGCCACATGGTCCAGGGCTCGAACGTCTTATCGATACTCCCCCAGGCTAATCAAGCTTTCCATCCTTCCGGCGTCGGTTAATTGGTACCGGACTCATCTAGGAGGATAAAAGCACTAACATGCGCATCGGCCGACCATTTCAAACCATTTTATAGGTCCCATACGCATTCAAATAGCCACTGCGATTCTGAGTGGAAGTCCGATGCGGGGCACAATATACCCAAATATTGACGCCAGAGACTTTGTTCTTTATCCTTCAGTATTACTTGTATTATTACTCATTATTTTGAATTATTTGTGATTTTATTGTTAATTCAAAGACACCTTATTAATTGGCAATCAACTCAATCTGTTGGATACATGAGAGATAGATTTATTTCTTGTTTAAATTTTTGAATTTTCTTCTTGTCAGCATGCAATTTTATTGTTGCGGGAATGTCTACCAGTTTTCTTGAGCTCTCCCTCCTTTTGTGATCACTTTCTCGGGTAATTGTTCAACACTTCCGGTGGCAAACAGAAAACTTTGAAGACTTTTTCGTAGCGGTCACACTCACGCAATTGTTGCCATATAGCCTTTAAAGGTTTTATAATTTTTACAAAATCATTTCGTGACGGGCATTTTTGTGCAAATGGAGGTTCGATTCTTCAAGGGCGGACATGCTGAGATCGTAAATTCACCTCTTCAAACAGGAGTCCAGTTTCAGCGTGTAAAAGCCATAAGATCCCGCCATATGAGCAGGAATTGCCCGTATTGCCCAGGGCACTAGGAGATTTATTTCTCCGAAATCATGAAAAGTTAAAGAAGCCGAGTCCATATATGGCCAGGTTCCTCTTCAGGAAGGCCATCCACTGACCCACTTTTTTAGTTCGATTACTGTGTCATGAGGAATGTTTTGTGAAATCGTCGCTTGTTCATGAATTAGGGGCAGGCTGTAACCCCCGCTGGGCAACTTCGTATGCTATGCGGATTCTAGACGCCGTCTCTTTATTATGGAAATTTCCCCGGCAGGATGTGACTGCCCGGACCCTTGCCCGATTTTCGATTGAAATTTCATTTTTCAAGTTTGTTGGCAGTTTTTGTGGCATTNATGTCAGAATGATTAGGTAGTTGCCATAGTTTGGTCCCTCCTCGGAATTCACCACGTGAGGCACTTCCAGAGTCGTAGCGTTCCTTGGGCATATTTGGTCTTTCCTTGGCCCTTAGCTTTCGAGTAAAGTTAAAGTCCTTATTTTCTGCAATGCAGACTAGACTATTGCCGGCGAATCGACCTATGGGACAAGTAACCTCGGACATCTGAACCAAGCTCATTTCTTGGTTTCCTAAGAGACCATGAAATGATGGTGCCATACAAAAATACCAACTTGACCATCGGCCGATTACTGCAATTCGTTGTCTAGGCCTCACATGCATCCAATCACCATAACGATCCTGTATGGAAGTCGAATACAGGGCTCATATCGGAAACGGGGCTGATTGACGTCAAAAGGCCTACTCTATTTGTTTATTCCGCAGGAGTCTGTCCAGATTAGGCACTGGGTAATGCTGGAGTTCGGACTTTATGGACTGTACGGATTTTCCGAGTCCGAAGTTCAAGCATTTAAACTTTTTGTAAGAAAGAGTTTCTCATAAGAGGTAAACCATGTGGTAATTGGTTGGTGGTGATTCAATTTTACTAGCAAGAAATGTCTGAGTCGGGCTTGGAAGGTACACAAGGTTCAGTGAGCAAGGGAGTCTGTTTACCCAGGCAGTTCTTCCGTGGGCTTCTATGTAACGGTCTCGTCCGAACGATCGTCATTGTCCCTAAAAAACGAACTCGTCAGCTGGAATATACTTTGTTTGTGCATAAACAAAACTTGCAAATATGGGCTCAAAAATTTACAATACAGTAAACAAGTCGTTTTCATCCGCTCAGTCCATTTGATGTGCCAGTAGCCCCTGTAACTTTGGAAAATAGCTCATTTAATGAGCCTCGGCATTCGAATTTGGTAAAACCGCACCTCCAGAATTCTTCAGATTTTACTTTTTCCGATTCCAATTGATGCTCAGAAACTTGACTTTTGTTTCTGAGTGAATTCTAGACGAAGTAACATTTCGCTGGAATGTGAGATCAATTAACTTCTTTATTCCTATAGCAACGAGAAGTTCCACATTGTATTCGTTCCGCCATTTGAGTCGTTGTTTACGTAATGATCACCTGTGCTCAGAAGAAATTGGATCCTCGTAGACAACTTTATTTTAGATACCATGAAGGTTTGGGCTGACTTTTTTTTAAATTATGGTTATGGCCGGTAGCGTGAGAATAAAAAAACCCCCCTGATGGTGTACCGACACCGACGGTTTTCATCTAGAATTGTTTGGCGTTTGAAAGGTAAAACTGGCTTGAAATATGGCTGGTGGGGTGAAAAGATAGGCGAGTTAGAACCTTTCCTGACCAGTGCTGTACCTGTTGATCGACTGTGAAGGGATGGAAGGCCCGCTTGACTGAGACGGGTACCAAGCCGGGGACTGATTCTTGGATCGAAATTATGGAATGGGTACTTCGTGATAACCTTACCTCATCATCACTTCAGAATCGACCTCTAAACGGAGGTGATCATTTCAAATCAAAATTTATCCTTTATTTTTAAAGTTTGAATGAACTCGTGAAAGATGTATGTGGATGATTAATTTCGTGAATTTCAGTGCTTAAAGCCCGTGCGTACATCTTCGAAGCAGTGAAAGGAGGCAATCCAGCTAAGACTGTAGGTGTCATAGATCTCGTCCAAACTGGGACTTTAGTCAAGGTGAGTACCGGTCTTCTTCCTACCAGCAGTGTTAGGGCATTTCACTCTTTAGATGAATGGCAGCGTATCCGGTCTACAACCAGGACTTCATGGCTTTCACATTCATGAGAAAGGCGATCTGGGCAATGGTTGTCTGGCAGCAGGCGCCCATTTCAATCCACATAAAATGATGCATGGAGCTCCTGAAGACTCGAATCGACATGTTGGTGATCTCGGAAACATCGAGACTCCGGTGAGTGGCATCTCCCTCATGCTGCTTTGTTATGCCCACATATTATTCTCCTACCTTCTTACGATATCTGTGCAACCTACTTTTGTATATTGCCGGAGTAGGCTTCAAAAGAAAGAAGGGTAGCTCGTAAGGTTTTGCTTTTTCACCTGTCCTTGTCCTCCTACTAGACCCTCTTATCAGAATATCAAATGACTACCAAGAGGATAAAGCCTGTAGCGTTAATCCATGCCCGGCCCGACTCTGGAGGGCTGATTTGGCCTAGGGCTTACATAATCCGGGTTGAACCATGAACCATGCGTGCGGTAGTGGTATAATTTGACACTATACCACCTCCATACATAAGCACTCGCCTCATCAAGATGGGACGTTCCCTTCTGGAATACGCGTGCATGCCAAGAGGAAAGCTGTTCACGTGAACTGTTCCAAACCTCTACTTTAGTAGAGAGTCATCTCTTTTCCGAGCGTGGTAGCATACCCCGCTCCCCCCTCTCCAGCGAGCCCTCGAACTGAGAGGTTCAGGATGTTTTGCGAGTATTGAAGTTTTGCAACTTGAAATTCAGATCACTCAAAGCTCATAACATAAAGGAAAAAAACCTTAGACAGTCTTTACAACGTTGCTTACGAAATACGATTCTTTGGATGGAGTTTTCTTCTGCGGCGTTGTCGATCAGAGAAAAGAAACGATTGTAAAATGCCTTTCGTAATTCAATTAAATACTCAAGTCTCTTCCATTTGTTCTGCGTGATTTCCAAGTATGAATTAATTACACAGGGGCAGTTGAAGTCGTAAAATGAACATAAAACCATCGCTCTTTGGTGCAGCAACGTCCTAGTCGTTTTTATTTGCAGTATTTTTGCCCTTTAGTTCTAGTGCTTTCTAGATTTGCAAAGTGATGTGCAGGCACGAGTTACCTCTGATCGGAAGTTGTTTTCTAGGGGGATACCGAACGGGAATAGATGGTCGTACCTATTTTGTTCACGGCGGAAGATTCTATATCGTTTGCGTGGAGCTAGCGATGAGTTGGAGATGCCCAAATGGCTATCGTCAAGTCTATGTATGGTTCAAGCGATCTCCCAATCCATCTTTCAGAAATGAATGGCTCATTTTGACGCTTGTTTGACGGACGTCGTTGTCGAAGTCGTTTGAGGCGCCACTGGAATTCATTATGATGTTTGGATGGCTATTTAGAATCCATCAAGATCAACGCCATAATGAATGACGGGATTCGAAGAGCCTGGGATGCAGTCTGCATAGGACGGTGAAAGAAAGCACCACGCTCTATTTCGCAGACCAGAATCCATGCAAAATCAACAAGCCCTGTCCTGATTGATGTGGTATCGGATCTGTCAATAACGAAAAGATCTCCCACAGAATGTCGAAAGGAAAGAAAATATGAAATGAAACGATGTAGTAGGATCTGACACCCAGACCATGCATTGGTAGTGCGCGCAGCTTCCCACTACGCCGCCTCCGCTTAATTACTGTAAAATGAATGAATAAATATCGT
>UZAF01019692.1:0-22204 GCA_900617895.1 Haemonchus placei | reverse complement strand
GCACGTCAGTGATTATGAGGATTACAGATCCTCATAATCAGTTGCAATTTGTTGTTGTTCTCTTCATTCCACTTTGTCATAACCATCCCGTCTACGTCCGCTCCACCATGTGATATCGACTGTGATTGTGGCTTCTTTTACCTTTTAGTACATGTATATAAACCTGTATATATGGCCTTGCTTTGTTTCAGTTTATAGCATAATTATGCTTTCAATATATATTCATCTCATCTATTTTTATTGCCCTCATTTCCTCACCTCAGTACCTAATTTTTGTTTTCTTTGCAACACGGCTTCCTTATGTTGTAGTCACTTTTACTTCAAAGACATAGTTAACGATAAATATGGCTTATGACATATCCAGTAAGATAAATCAAAGGGCCAGTCGTACACGTCACTCGACGCTGTGAAGTATCAGCGATGGTGAAAGGCGCTCTGTACAGTGTTGACATGAAGTGGTCAGCTCTTAGCGCCATTGCGACAACTGAAATTATGTTCTAATATCCATTCCGTGTAAGTCATGGGAACGTGGTCTAGCCTTTAGTTTCTCTACTTGGGAAACCATATTTTTCTCGGAATTCTCTCTCTTTTCACTACCGATGTACTTTTCCAAACCTATATTTCCACTTTTAGAATGAAAAGGGGTATCCGAAATTTATCATGAACCGTGCCTTCGAAGCCACTCATCTACCTTACATCTATTAGTGTTTACGGTTTTCTCCTCAATGACCTGTATTTGTTCATAGTTCTTAATAGTATTGATTGCTGGTGCAGTCATTTTAGTGCTAATGTTAGTATACCTGTTTTTTAGTCTGTTTCTTAAAAGATTTGACTTATGTTAGTTACACATGCAATATCAATGTATAAGTAACTATAATTCCTCAAAGGAAGTGTAGATTACGCTTTTCATGCCTACCAACAAGATTTCAATAAGAAAATTATACTGTAAAGGAAAATTGGGAGACAGTGGCTTAGCAATTAATCAAATAAAGATCACCGGTATAGAAATTTTGTCTTGCGATGCGATTTTATACGCTTTGATCTGCAACCGGCAAAAACAAACTTCTTCAGTTTAGATACAGATCAGGATTTTAACAAAATACAACAACAAGTCAACGATAAAACAATAATAAGTGAAATGAGAAGAAATAATATTGTTAACACTTGAACGAAACTCATCCCGCCTGTTTTTTATCGACATATGCCGATTCTGCATGCATTATACGTCAGTGATTAGTTAACACAAGAAAATTCTGTTGCTACAGCTATCGTGTATTCATTTCTTATGTATCTACGTATCAAATACAATGAACGAGCAAATAAGATAAGAACTAATAAAGCTAACATTCAAGAAGAACTCATCACGACAGTATTTCAACGACATACACCGGCGAAATCCACATTCAAATTAGTTGACTTGACCAAAACATACTGAACGCATGATACTAACATTGTACAAACTAACATCTTTGAATATATACATGGAGAAGTTTAAAACAAAAAGAGCAACACATGGCATTACTAAAAAGAAACTCAACACCCTCACATTTTCAGGGGGAAGCGGGAAAGAAAGGAAAGTACATTTTTCAAAAACACATCAATGACCCCAAATGAAGAACATACATTGCAAATTAAGAAAACCGTACACTTTACCGTAAAAACATTAATATAAACAGGCTTATTCACCTTTTCGTCTCGGCGAATTGAATATATAGAATAATTCAGCCACTTAACAGCACGGGACTAATTATGTTTAGCAAAGAAAGCAAAATCAGCTGTTTTGGTGTATTGTACTTGTTGGAGCTCCCACAAGGGTTGCTTTCATAGTCCCCTGGCCGGCGCTCGCTCGATCCGGCTGGCGGGCTATGAAAACAGCCAAACACTTCATCCTCGCCTTTTTTCCACCTCAAACTCGTCCAGCATCGTTTTTTACTAGTTTTTTCTCTCATCTGTTTCTTTTTATATGCCGTTTCCTTCTCTCCTTTACCGTTGAACTACTGTAGGCCGTACCTTTCATTATCCGTCAAACTGCGGATACCCTAGAATTATCGTGAGCTGTGCCTTTAGTTGTTCCTTTTCGTGTTGTCTTTTGTAATAAAAGCAGAGTGACTTCACCCACACAATTCATGTGGAAAGGAAGCAGCGACAAATAACTTTGCAAAGTGTAGGTGGAGAATAAATACATAAGGAATGGAACTTCCTCTATGATGAACCCGTCAGAAAATTGAGGAACTATACCGCACAAAGAAAGATTCCCAAATCAAAGGGCTATTTGAAATGAGACTTTATCATTAGACATAGTCTCGGACGGCGATCTGCGGTCGGCGATTCCAAATCTGCCAAGTTTCCTCCGAACACAGTCATGGAATTGGTTTCAGGTGAGTGCCTAAGATAAACGAACCCAAAATCTGAATTGTGCTTTCTCAACGATTTCTTTAAGCAGTGGTAGGCATGATTATGGCTTAACATGCATGATACCATTTATCGGGTTTTATGAGCGGCGACCTTTGTAAGGCTTTTTCCTCAGGGCGAGAGAAGATTTGTGTGTTAATTTTCCCACATGTAGCTACTTCTTCATGGCTTGAGGTGATTCGTTACCTGGATAATCCAAACTAAATCGCGTTCCTTGCTTGCTCGCGCATGTCACCTTCATAGTAAACCTCTCAAGGTACAGTTCACGACAATTTTGGACGATCCAGTTGAAAACGAGCAATGGAAGTGATAGTCCAGAGTAGTGCCAAACGCGAAAATTTGCGTATAAGGTAAACATAAGGCTTAGAAAAAGTAATACTGAGGGTTGGACGAGAATGTTACCAGAAAAGCTGCATGGGAGAGTATTTGGACGAATGCGTTCGAATACGCAACCTGCGTGCGAGGTGCGAGGTGTGGGCCCGGGCCCGCTGCGAATGGTGCAACCTCTACCGCTTTTCTAAGGCTTGACAACTCGTCGGCCTTAGGGGTGTAGCCGACCATGCCGGCTGTGGGGGACCCCATTACAACTTATTTTGACTGTTTTTCGACCCGAGAGCGACCCTTGGGCTGCCCTTGGTATCATAGACTCATTTTAGGGGGAAATCTCAACCATTTTCAATGTGGACTGTACGTTCAAGAAAATATGCAATCTACGATTTCTGAATTGAAGAGGCTCGAACAAAACAGAAAAGATCAGTCTCAGCTACCACCCTTCACAATTATGCCTTAGCTTTTCTCACATGGCCACGTAGATCAGACTTTTTTCGTGGCGACCCAGATCTGTTGTGGAAATATTTTACTATTTGGAATCTACTTCTGAAACAGGTTTCCGAGTAGTTGTAACGTGGCGAAGCGTGCTGGCCAATAACCCAGAAGTCAGTGAATCGGAACCACTCGCTGCAAAGTTTTTTCTGCACAGAAAATTGAGCATACATTATAGGCCTTCAACCGGAAATCCACATTTATGTCGTGCAGCAGCGTAGCGCAGTAGGAGCGTGATGGGCCCACAACTCAGAGGTCGGTCGATCGAAACCTCTCTCTGCTAATGTTTTTTCTAAACAGAAAATTTAGCACTGACTACAGGTGGTGGTATGGGAGATACGTAGTTCAGGCCTTCGAATGGTAAACCCTTAGTTATGGCATGAAGCAGCGTGGCGTAGTAGAAGCGTGCTGGGTCCAGCTGGTAGATCCCTACTTATGGCATAAAACGTGAGAGCGGATGTTCTGGGAATTTGGTTTTCCTTATGGTAGTCACTTAATAATTGTAAGTCATTTTAAGTGCAGACATTATAAAGGCTGTACGGAAATTTTCAACCTGCTATATGTTCACTACGAGAAAATAGCTGTATGCACATGTGAAGTGTAGTTATCAACATTCGACGTGGACTCCCTTGCGCTAATCCTTTCCCAGCTGTTATTTTATGTTCTCTGAAGAAATGAGTTGGTTGCAGACCGGTCAAAAGGTGTTTGTAGAAGAGCGGGAGACAAGACATGCCGAGAAACTGCACGAGTACTCCCGAATACCATGGGATGCAGTCTACAATGTAATGGTACGCCGCGAATTTTTTTTAGTCAAGAAGTTCTGCTTAGTTGTGACTTCTTGCGGCATTCCTATGCGTCAGACTCATTTCGGACTGCTAGTATTATCGTGGGAAAACTCATATAACTCATATATAAAATGCAAATGACAACTGACAACAAACGACAACGGATGCTATTCCAACACATCTGATTAACTCACCAGTGTAGCTCGGTGTTTTCGTTTTTCAAAGGAAATTTTAAACATGAGCATATCACTAAATCGGGCGTCACCTTTGCCTGGTTTGGAAATATGCTTCGTTGAAAAATTCACTAATTTTCCTCTGGTTTCCGCAATCTCCAATTGTTACTTTGGGCTTGGGGTTTGCAAAATTGTTCGATGGCTCTTTGTGTGTAATGTGCAGCTGAAAGCATATAAAAGTTCCAAAAATAAGGATGACAAAGACCACTCATAAAGGAAGCGTTTGCATTCTTGACCTTAAGTTTCGCTGTCTGTCACTTAACCTTATATCTAGCCTTTCAAGTACAGAAGCTGAAGAATATGACACATACGTGCTGTAACGAAAAACCATGACAATCGTCCTTAGAGATGCTCTACATTTCTACTTTCTTTTCATACCACTGAGTCCTGTGATCTGAGGGTTTCTTCGTATTGGCAGGCATACTGAATTTTCAGACAATGGGTAAAATTGGAAGCGTTGCCAACATTTCCGATGACTGGCAATCAGCAGTAGTGCGATTCTACCTCTGGTCACGCAGTGATGAATATGGAGTCTTCAGTGAATGTCAATTGGTGAGCGTACTAATGTGGAGAAGTTTAGTCAACGTCAACTAATAGCAGGAGCCTGGTGAAAAAAGGCAAACTCCTGGTTCGTTTGCAGTTCGGAATTAATGGCTGTGTATATATAGTGTATGTAATAGCATAGTGCACGTGTGTGTATGTATGTATGTATGTTGTATGTGGTAGTATGTATGTATGTATGTATGTATGTATGTATGTATGTACGTATATTTGTATATATGTTTGCATATATGTATAAGCATATGTAGTTGAAGTATATGTTTATGTATATATGATTAATTTTTCCGTAATGTTATGAGAGACTGTCAGTATTCAGATGGCCATTGACGTCATGTGGCACGCTCGAGCCCTTCGACCAATCTATCATATTCACTTCGAAGTGGGAGATCACGCCGTATTGGAGCAATCCAGCGATGATGGACACAATGTCTGATTATATTATATTACATTTGAATTATAATCGGGAGAACTTCCAAAATTCTATGTGTGCAATCGTTCGTAACAAACGTGAACCCACCTCCGCATGGCTTTACAGATTTAGGACCTTCATCTGGTCACTGTACGGTCGATAATGAACTATAACCCGGATGGACAGCTATTTTGTCTCGAATCGATAAGCAAACAAGTGTTCTTCTGGTCTCAAGAAGAGCGCACTGCCGACGCTTTACTTCCCATCTACACCGGTCAGTGAGCATTAACTTGGCTGATTAGATTATTCTCAACCCCCGCATTTTGGGAACCTTCTCTAGTATCTCTTCACGTCACGGCTCATTACGCCTCACATAATCTTCATAATAAATTTGACATTTTTTTAGAGAGCGATTTGGGGCCTATGTCCCGTGTGCTACGCGAGAATACTGATCCGTCCATCCAATCATGTGCTTACCGACTACGTTACGGAAACTGTCCAGCTTCTGAAGGCTCTCAACTGATTACCGCAGTTGTCAACTGGAATAAAAACGATGGCGGTGCTGCTCACTTTGCTTATGTGGCGCAAAATCACTTCGAACAGGTGGTTTTGGAAAATGTTCCTGAGCCATTATCAAAACAACCTGCAACAGTAGCTGTGTTTAATTGAATTTCAATGGGGATTGATCTCATGTTTAGTATCCTGCCTCAAAGGCACAGCTCACGATAAAAACAGTTTCTGAGATTTCCTTATAGCATGAATTCGAGGCTTCTCCTTGTACCATACCTGCCATATGAGGGGCGAAAAACGTCCTGGATAGAGCACAATGAGGANATGTGACACGCAGGTATCCTTCTCCACTTTTTCCCAGCCGTTCTTCAGCACTTGCATTTTAGGATTCCAAACTGGGACTGCAAACTCGACAGGTACTCTTCTAATCAGGGACCATTCGTGGGAGTCAAGTGAGTTATGTTCTGGAAAATAGGATGACCATTGCTCCTCACCAATGAGGTCGCGCAGCTGTCGTCGGCACCACTCGCGGACAAGCTTGGCTCTTTGGGCTGGAGTAGCGTCGTGCTGGAAGGACTAGGAGATGTTTCAGAAAACGTAGTCGGATCAGTGCTTCATTACTACCATCAGTACGCTGTTTGAGTCCTGGTCTTGGTCAATTCTCACGCCTGCACCGAAGAAACCACGAGCGGCTAACCCCCGCTAGTTATTTCCTTGAAAAACAACGTTTCACTGCTCTTATAGCAACCTTTTTGTGAGATATTGCACGCTAGATGTTCCTTTCCGGAACGCGCACGTTTTGGTTGTTGAGGGATGGTTTTATCGTAAAAAATTTTCGGCCAGAGAAAACGACGAAGGGTCGCGTGTCATCACTCGAGTGGGTCTGCGACTTTCTGCATTTTTTGGCCCTGCAGTATCTGTTGAGATCGGAATTGAAGCAAATTTCTGCATACGATAGGAATGGCAGTAAAGCTTCTGCATGACGGCCTTCCATCGCGATAACTCCAATAAGTCCCGTTGACTCTAATACTCCCGTTGACTTCCTTCTGATGGGTCACCCAGGATCCCGACCGATTGGTAGAAGGACCATTTTAATAGTCCTATCTTCAGGAACATTCTACCTTTCTACCTTTCCTGAACTGTCTCTGATTCATTCTTCTTTCCTACATCGTTTAATAGCCTCCTATACGGTTATTATAAAAAATCCCAAGGAATTTCATAACGCCCTTCCACCTCTCTCGTGCCAATGATTGCAAGTGGCATTGAATGAGCCTCCTCCATCAGAAAGATATTGGAAGTTCCACATCAGTAACCATGCATATTGCAAGGAAACCTTTTAATGCAACTAATTATTAACAGGTGATGTGAATTTGATAAATTATCCCTACCTTAGTATTTTCTGAATTTTGGCGCCAATAATTTTGGGACACCCTGTAGAGGCTGCACCATTCATGAGAGAACCAACGTAAGAAGTTCAAACGACCTGTCATGACCAATAGCGGCAGTGAAAGGTAGTTCTGGACAGGTCCAAAATCTCCTTACATGCCATTCCTGTTGCGGTGATCTCGTACAGACTCTAGTTCCACTATTTTTGAAAAGATTGAAGTAGGCGTATTTTCGCGCTTCCTTCGCCCCGATGTAATTCTCTACATCAATACGTTCGCTTTTCAACCTAAAAAGGTACCTCAAAATTACCGTGAACTGTGCCTTTGAAGGCACAGTTCACGCTAATTTGGCCTCTGGTATTTTCTCCTTAGTATGAGGGATAGCACAAGTTGCGCTGTCGCTTCCAAAAACGGCAGTCGCAGTCATCATCATCAATAAGAGCTTACATTCCCTATGGTTATTAGAATAACAAAACTTCCCCTAACTTCTGATGTCCACAACAAAGGTTGACCACACTGGCAATGCAATTATTCTTTACCATCTCCCGAGCTTTCAAAAATGTAAGAAAATCCAACCCTCACATACATGTAATTTTGCCCGTTTCGTTTTAAGTTGAACAGTGCATCAGAGAGCGGATACACTCCGCTCATGTGCGCCGTAGCAGATGGAAACTGGACAGCTACCGTAGCACTCTTGTCGCTTGGAGCTCAACGTGACGCTACCGACGCGAACGGAAACACCCTCTTGCATATAGCAGCGGAAAGGTGATCAAATATTTGTTTTTCATCGTTTTCGTCTGTCTGCTAACATTGGTTCCGATTATTGAACCTTCTAGAAAGCTGTTTGCAATGATCGTCGTCATTTTTCTTTTCGAATATTCAACAATTTTCTATTCAGGGAACGGGGGAGGACTATTCAGGGAAGAAAAGCTTTCTTCCTTGGGATCATTAAGGTCGTTCTTATCTGAGATCTTCATTAAGATCTTGTCTGGCAACATTGATAAAGGCTTTGCGTGAAGCTAGAGAGAACCTAATGCAAGACATGGAGAGTAAAACGAGCTTCTAAGTTGTACACTCCACGATGTCCATTGACCGCATGAGGAGTTGAGAAAGGATTGGATTATTCTCTTCAGTCATACCACCTCCTCCACCTTTCTTGAATCGTTGAGTGAGTTGTGTGCGTGCGCGGTGAAGTGTTTCTGTATACTTGCAAGTATATCTATATCTGTGCAATCAGGAATTTGTAGTTGTAATTCGGTACGGGCCTTTGCTATGATTCTCGGATATTTGAATTGGTAAGGACACAAGTTACAGTATGGGACCAATGTACTTAACCAGTGCTCACCAGGCAGTGACAACATTCGATATGCGTTATAGGTGATGCGGACTGTAATGAGGTTACAGAGGCCTTATTAGAGAATGTGTATTGGAGTTCGCCGCACTTAGGAGTGACGTTCGTGTGGGGCTTTGTAAAAAACTTACGCGACGCTCACTTTCGCCCTTTTTGCCACGTGGGATGTGTGCCGTGACTCTCGCAGTCCCTACGCTGCTCCTGCACCTGACCGGCGCGATAGCGCTTCCGCCACTCTGCCCGCATACGGTCCAACCCATGCACAACCTGATTATTTGGGTTGAGTCAGAAGTCCTCGGAGAAATTGACAACGATTACATTAATCCTACAATTTTCAAGCGAAAATTGTGAATTATTCGAAATGTGCCCATTGGTGTCGATGCCTGCCAACGCTTGGGCATATCGAAGATGCTCTTGCTCCAGAACGCTGAAGGCTGACCCTTGGAGAACTGCTCGAGGGCCGTTTCGATGCCGTTTTCAAGTCTTGATCATCCAGATGACGTTGAAGATGGGAAAAGTGTGTTAACCCAAAAGAGCCAAGTCTAGGGAATATAGTGGGTGTGGTGAATTTGTCCAACCAAAATTCTTAGTTCAGTCTTGGCGTTCTTGCAGTGTGCGGCCGAGTGTGGTCGTGCTGGAAGTAAACTTTGAGCTGTGTGATGCTATAGACGTGTAGCTCAGAGATTCGCCTTCAAATTCCTTAGTTGCTTAGTATAGCAGCTGTCCATCCTTCGTCTAGCAACTCCCAATGTTTGACACCATGAACGCTCCACCAGATGCAGAGCACAACCTTCTTGGCGTGTACGTTGGGTTTAGGGAAGCCTACTGCAACCGAACTTCTGTCAATCCATTGAGTACAGGCCGGTGAACGTTAGAATAGAGAATCCACATCTCATCCTCGATGACTAGGTGCTCGAGCCACGTGTGGAAGGCGCTAAGGCAGCGCTTGAGCGCGGAGAGAAAGTGCTATGTCGGGGTGGCAATCCATGTCATACGTTTCAAGCATGAGGCACCCATCGACTGAGCTCTCGCACCTTGCCGATCGGCTTCAATCCACGAACAACTGTGGACTGACTTACCCCAAGAGTCACTGCCAGTTCACGTATAGTTTGATACGGATCATCCAACTCCATTGGTCGTTTCGGACGGTCTTCATCTTCGATGAACAGTTGCCCGATGCGAACTTCGGGTGTCATTTGTAAATTGCGCTTCTGGCAGGGGCGTCCACCTTGCAAAATTCCATCATACGACCATCGACTCCAGCGGGTTCTTGGCCAGATAAAAGGGCATGGTTACAGGAACGGAAACACTTAGATGTGTTCGTTAGACTGACGGTGCCTTGCGCTGCCTTATGAGACAGCACGCACGCGAAAAGAAGGGTGGGTGCGTTTACTACGCTCGCTCTGCGGAAAATCGCTACGCGGAGGAACATAGCGTTACGGCGATGACGTGCTTATGCGGCAACGCTCCCTACGCGGAGAATAGCTATGCGGCGGCAAACACGCGTCTACAAAGTAGTGATCTGACTAAAGGCTCGCAAAAAGAATACTTATGCTGCAGTGAGCGCGCATATGCACGGCAACAACTACGGGAAGGGAACCGGGTACGTCACGGCGAACGAGCACAATATGGTAACATTCGTACGGGGGGAAACGTGGCTTGGGACCGCTCAGCGTCTTCGGCATCTTTATCCGATTTGATCACTACCTGTTGATCTCATTGCATCATCTTCTCGACTTCAAACAAGCTCCGCAGTAGTGAGCAGACTCGACGGCGGGAGCCATGGAAATGATGTTACATAGGCCATAGCACGCATCTACTCTGGCCGACGCGCAGAGCGCCGATGCGCAGTTCGCGCTGGGTCCCTCGCGTGCCCGACCAGGCGCGGTCCTTCAAGAAGCCATGACACTGGTGACGACAAAAACAAAAATAAAGGTAAGCAGGAATTTACTGTTATACTGCACACAACCAATACTATTTATCACCAACTTTAAAGGAAAAGGGTATCAAAGTATAGTCGTAACATAATATGTAGTCAATCCAAACAAAACTATGGCAAGAAACGCAGTATACGGACCTTTGAGCAATATACGAAAAAGACTGATATCCAAATGGCGTGCCTTCTCGGCCTAGCACGTACACCTTGCGTGCTTGTTTGGAGGAAGCCAGTGGAAATACCGACGGACGCTTCGCAGGCAGACCGGATTACTACATATGCACCAACACCGCAGACGCTGACTTTTTAGCTTCGAATAAACTTATGAGCACTTTTTAACGCCTTGATGATTGCATTCGCCGCGGAAGCGAAAGCGAAAGTCGAAAGTGGGTGGAATTTTTAGGCTCCAGCGAACTGATGACGGCGCGAATTTTCAGCGGGTGTAGTTGCGAAATTGATTTTGCTCCGATTAAAACGTCTCACAATCACGTAAGAGCTGTTAACGTCAGCAGTCTTTACCCTATTGCCAGGTGTACTTTACCCTGATGTAATTTTGGATGAGGGCATACGGCCATAACCCTGCTGAAGCTTTTCATCCGCTACGATGACAACGTACCCAGTTTGCGGTGCTAATTTGACATATTTGACATGGCGTACACGGGCTTGTTGGTGCTCCCGCATTGCGAAGAAGTACTTGGTGTGCCAGACTTCCCAGAACTGGTCGAGAGGTAGGGTATCTCCTCTGCAACTTTGTGGGAGGTGTTGCAAACGAGATCTATGTGCGAGGGTAGAGGTGTAGCTGGATGCCAACGGCTAGACAGACAATAAGTCATCGGAAGGGCAACAAAAAATGGAGTTGTCAAGTGCAACTTTGAGATGTGCTGCGCGCGTCGTCATGAATGTAAACAAGCTAATTCACAGTCTGTTGGAATCAGCGTGCAGACTGCTTACGTTGAGTGGGCCGAGATAAGCTACGCCTAAGATCTGGGAGGGTCATGACTTTTTTACCCTTGTTAACGGTCTGATCGACATTAGCTGATACATATTGTGTTCTTTGACGGCCCTTCCTGAGGTCGTCACATTTAAGAGCTATGACTTTGTAAAATATGCTCCGATAGAAGGGCCTAGCAACTCCGTGGTTCCTTTATTCCCTTCTTACTACTGATTTTATTGATTTGATCCACTCACGACTTACCTCGTGTGAAATCAACAGGCACATAAGCTAACCACCGAAGAAATGTAACGCAAATGGCATCAAAACACAAGGTATTGTGATAAAATAGTGAGGTGTAGGGTAACGAAAAATACAAATGCAAAGAGAAAGTAAAAACAAAAAAATTGGAAAAAACCCAGAATAACTAACAGTACAGCAGATGAGCCTAAACAATGTTAAATATTGGGTCGCCAGTCTTTTGTAGTGAGCGTATGGTTCAGGTGCTCCACGCTGCCTCACAATTTTATTAAACTCCATACCAGCGCGGTGACAAAAAAATGGCCTCTATACCCAGACTCTGGTCGGAGAATAAAGACCTTGATACCTCCATCACGGGTACGAGAGTCGCCTCAGGAAAAAAGTTTGTGTTTATCTTCTGAAACCTTACCAATAATAATTTTGTGTAGTAAGATCGAGTCATGTTTTTTCCTCCGTTTCTCAAGCGTCTGGAGGCCGAGAATCTTATTCCTAATCGCACTGTTAGGTATTGCCGAAGAAGTCCTTCACATAAACTTGAAACGTTCGAGTAGTGAGAAAATTTCGCAGCCACTCAAGTAGAGTACCATGGACACCAACAGTTCCCAGCTTATAAAAAAGTTTACTGCGTGACACTTTGTGAAAAGCTTTCGTGAATTCAAAATATACGACATTACCTTTTTTGGCATCCATACATAACGTCCACTCGTTAAAAGCTTCAAGCATTTGGCTCACGGTGGATTTCTATTTAAGAAAGCCATGCTGATTAGGACTGATTATTCGGTATTTTTCAAGACGATCTGTGATTCCTTTCTTGATAATCTTCTCAAGCAAGCTGACAATAACCGACGTAATACTTGTACGCCTGTAATTTCTCACTATATCGTAAGGGGGTTTCTTAGGTATAGGGGTGACGCAAGGATGCTTCCTAATGAGTGGTACTTCACCATTCATAAAAGATAGATTCATAATGTATTTAAGAGGGCCGATAACAACACTTGATGTGCGCTTCAAGAAATAAAGAGGTACTCCCTCTGGGGTTAGCGAGCACGAATTGGGCCACTTCAGGAGGCAGTTCAAAATTTCCTCTTTCTGAATCCAGGGCATTGACCCTTTAACGGGAAACGAGCCTGAGAAGGAAAAACAGGATGATGATGCGGAATGGTCTGCCAGCAACTCTGCTTTTGATTGGTCAGAAAAGGCGAGATTACCTTCAGAAATCTTAAATGAGCAAACATCACCACGACCTTTAAGCCTAGAGATATCATCTTATGAAGTCGTTCATGTTACGTGAAGCAATCACCTCTTTTCATTCGTCAAATCGTACCTCATGAGCTTTTTATGAAAACAGTCCCTCAGGTGCAGGTAATAGTTCATGCCATTGATCCTTGCATACGACTGCACTCTCCCAGGCATGGAAGCATTTCTTCGACAGCCTTGTAAGGTATTCAGGGAACGACGGTTGATTTTNAGATATCATCTTATGAAGTCGTTCATGTTACGTGAAGCAATCACCTCTTTTCATTCGTCAAATCGTACCTCATGAGCTTTTTATGGAAACGGTCCCTCAGGTGCAGGTAATAGTTCATGTCATCCTGATCCTTGCATACGATTGCACTCTCCCAGGCATGGGAGCATTTCTTCGGCAGCCTTGTAAGGTATTCAGGGAACGACGGTTGATTTTCGAGAACCTCGCAAACGGGAACAAACAACTCAATGGTATGTTTAAAAACAAAAATGGAGAATTCGTACATTTCGTTAGCATTGCTGCAGCACTGATACGATAACAACCAGTCTACTTTAGCAAAATAGTTGTTGGTTAATTGATTAGGCAGTAGTCCGCTTTTGTGAATTTCTTGAGGAAAGTCGGCGAGACAGAATGCTTAGCGAGCCGTGTTGTTGTCAGAAAAGTGTTTTCGAAATGTCACCAGATCCTAGCGTTGGGTTTGTTAGCAGGTCATGAACTAAGTCCGACTTGTTACAAAGCAAAAGGTGCAACACGTGGTTACTACGAGATGGTTCAGTAACCGAATGCTGCAAACTGTAGCTTTGCACAACTGCGGAATGTCAGCAAGGCCACCAGAGTTGAAATACACATCACAATGCCAGGTAACCTCAGGCAGGTTAAAGTCGCCCCACGCTAATGGTATATGTTGGCAGGTACAGAGGTCAGTTACAGCTTTGAAAAGCTGCCGAGTTGATGCATGAGAACAAGTCGGAGCTTTGTAAACCACTTTGCAATCCTACAGAATTCGGACTAAAGTGAAGTCAGAACGCATAATTTTACGGGAGTCAATGTTAGTTTCCTTTAATATGATTTTCAAGTGCGGGCTTAAGCCACGTATCGGTAAGGGTGACGAAATCAAAGCATCTATTGATTAGGTGGAGTACCAACGAATCAATATTCTCTGGAAGCGACCTTATGTTAGACAACAAACACTTGCAACTACTGACCCAAAACCAAGGAGGTACTGAACATTTGAAGAACTACCAGGAGACGTCCTAACATCAGCACGCTCATAAGAATCATTGAAACCAGATTGCGGAGAAGTATCAGAAGTGACGGGTGCAGTGGAACGAGTAGGCTTCGCCCTAGACACTAAAAGCGCGAAGCCTGTCCCTCTCTGCCTGCGGAAGGGAGGAGCTTATGTACATACCCCTAAAAGGGGAAGCCGTAAGATTAAGGGCACGGCGCAAAACCTCCTTTTTCAACTGAGAGCTTGGGAGAATTACCTTTAATAGTCTAGAACTGTAGCGTTTCCCCATACGGTAACTAGGGATAGGATCACATTCCACATGGAAATCGTTCAACAGCATCCTTGTACAATTGAAATCATGAGCAAGACGATCAGAAGGAGGTGAATTAGGAGATTCGGGCACACCAATTATCACCAAAGAACGCAAAAGTTCCCTAGAATCGCAGCAACTAGTATCGGAGCTCTTTACAAGTGATGACATCTGAGTTTGAAGATAAGGAGTCTCAAGTGGAGCCTGGGTTTGGGGAGTCTGAGATAGAGATTAGCAGAGAGAGTCATTCTTTTTACGGAAACTTAAACTGCTTGAGTCAACACATTGTTCTCACTAGACGAAAAATCAAGCCTTTTTTGACCTCCAACAGGTACTAGATAATCAGTTTCATATATGACGGTGCGGAGTCGCCGGCCACGAGTTGATCAATAGCGGTCACCAGTGCGCGCTCCTGCTCAGAGGCTTGAGGGGATCCGAAGTTTACAAGGCCACGTTTACGACCCTTAAATTTTTAAGCCACAGAAAGAATAGAACTCATAGTGGCATTCTAATGGCAAGATCTAGGACGGAAGCTAAGCGAAAAAAGCACTTCCTGCCACAAGGAAGCCAGCACAATAGACGGAGTGTATCGACCGGAGCGTTGATCTGAGCCGTCGATACTATCGATCCACAACGAACAATTTACTTGATTCGGCGGCAATGAACAGCAATTTCTAAGTCCCCTGCCGTAAGGGAAATAGGATAGTATGATCTTCCTTTCACAGACCAGAGGACAAGCAGGAACAGTTGGGAAGATAGAGCAGAATGCAGCAGAATAAACGAGTGACAGTAAAACAGGGTGGAAACACAAGAGTACAGGAATACGCCACCGCTCGCTGCCACAGCCAATGACCAATGCCAGTGAGTGCAGCGCACTCAGAGTATAAGAACTGGTAACCTACCAACAGAGTAGGTATTGAAAAAAAAGATTGATCAACTCAAATGGCAGGGTCAAATGGAGTAGAACACGAGCATGTGTGGGTCTCACATCATTGATCCATCAAATACAGTACCTTCCGAGAACTTTGTTGTTGTCGTCTAGAAGTGAATGCGTAGCGGGGGTACCAATTAGTGTTCTAAGACCTTTTTAAAACCTGCTGCTAAGATGTTAAATAAGTTCTTATCAACTTACGTTTCGGCGTAATCGCCTTCTTCAGAGCCTGGAAACCTGTGAATTATCATTATCCATCCTTCATTCAACAAATAAACTTCAGAAAACCGGTTCCCTAGACTAAATGTCTCCAAACGGATATGATAACCCTAAACATGTTTAACCCACCACTTTTAAAAAAGTCTCATAACATTAGTGCAAAACTATGCCAAGATTCATCGAGAGTCGAACATGGATGCTTATGAAAGGTACCAATTAGTTATTTTTCCTCATAACACTGATCTCAGCGTTTCCATCGTTAGACATAAAGGGATATTAGAAAGCGTAAAGTCCCTATCATTCTCTCTCATGAATTCAGAAGTTTCTCTACTTCTGCTATCTGAGGCCCCAGTTTTTAGACAATTCACGTCTCTCTGGAACCTCGATAAATCCTATCTAAATCCTATCTGGCTGTCATGTCTACAACTGCGACGTTTTAGGGGTCATGTGATGATACTCGAAGGACTGTTAATGTTCCTCGGAAATGAAGTGAATCGACCAAATGCCGATGGCGATATGCCGATGCATCTTGCTGCTCGCGGACAACATGCTGCCTGTCTTGACAGGCTCCTCAACACTAATCATTTGCACAGTAATATTCAGGTACGAGATGGGTAAGAAAAAATCCTAGAAAAATTACACAGCACAACATATGCACTTCAAACGTGATCCGCCATGAACACTCAAAAACATTCGTAGTCCGAACGGAGCTTAAGTTTCTATACGTTCAGAATGCGTCTGGTGACAGCCCTATGCACATTGTGTGTGGACTTCCTGAATCACCAACGAAAATCGCTATGGTTGGACGATTGCTGGCCAATGCTCGGATGAACCTTCACCTTTATAACGAAGACGAACTGACACCAGTTCATATAGCAATTTCGAAAGACTACCACAATTAAGTTTCATGTTGATCATTCGAAAAAGAGGTTTCACGGGCAACGTATTTCAGAACGATGGAATTGATCCTGCAGTCAAGGCCGCAGCAGTTGAATGCTGATACGGGTAATGGCTTCCCGCCATTGCTCTTGGCAGCATTCTATGGTCGCAGAAAATGCACCGAAGCTCTAATCGAAGTGAATTTGAATTGCCAACGTCTGAAATATCTCATATAATACTAGCTCAGCAAACGGTCTATCATTTCACATCATTTATTCAATGATTACTCTTTTATTTAGTTGAACGCAGACGTCAACCGATATTCAAAATTGGGCCGCACTGCCTTGCACTTGGCGTTGGAAACGTGGCATGGAGCGGTCGACAAAGACATGGATCGTCTTGCATGCGTACAGGCAAGCGCTTGTTCTAGGCAGATTTTCAAGGCTCACGACGGACTCAGTGCTCACTAATCAAAGTGTCTCGTCCAGAGAAGCATAACCTGTAGGGAACGCATGACTTAAAGGTACATTTCGGGGTAGAAACGGTTGCGGATATGTGTTTTGGTGGGGATGCATGATCCCTAGGAAAGGCTTACGAAGCATTATCGGCTCGAAAGCAGCAGAAGAGGGCAAAAAGGTTCAAATTTGGTTTAGCCGCCGACTAGCTCCTTGATACCATAAATGAACGTTTTCAGCAACCTTGTAGGGGCTGATATCATTCGATATGGAGTTTGTTGTTAAAAAAATTGGACGATATAGGCTAGTAGCGCCAATGATGAATCATTGCTGCCACTTCAAGAATGAGTAGAGAATACGTATTACTCACTTCGATCACATTAACCCAATCGCAAAGCAGTTTTGCAAGTGTCGCGTGCGACAATAGCTTGACCTAAGGTCCTTCTCTTGTTCAAAAGCGCCCAACACCAACTTATCGGTCCGCAGCACGTTCATGCTTTTATTACTTTTCTAGGCTCTGGTGCAAGCCGGTTGCCCACTGAACGTTCAGGACTGCGATGGACAGACCGCAGCTCACCTTCTCATGAGAGAAATGAATCGTATTACAACTGCCTCACGTGATTGCAATGTTGTTGATTTACCGATGTCGATGTTCCACGCCATTCGAGGTTGCACTGACCTTATCAGTATGGTGAGTAGAGCTCAATCAATATTAGATTCTTTCACCTCTGCACGGCAGAAAATTGTGAAGGTTGGACAGCCACATTGACTTGTGTCCCGGCGTTACCAGTTCAGAGTAGCGTAACGGCTCGCTCATCTAGTTGGAGCGAACAAGCTGCTATTCAAGTGTTATTTCCACTTAATTGCAATCGCCTGAATCTCATACTCGTTTCACTAATAATGCCGCACACAAAGGTGTACGAGGATCCGGATAGTGATGTAAGGGACGATCTTGAAGGCAACCCCACGAGGATGGATGTGGATTTGCCCAAAATAGACACTGAGAGGAGGCCTAAAATTGCACTGATCTTGGTGAATCAGTGAATAACCTAAATAGTCGTTGGTAAATATCTCTCTGTATAGTAGATCCATTTCGAAATCTGTATTCGCTCAGAGATGAAGATCGTTTAAACTAAAAGTGACCAGGAAAAAGGGTTCAAAATATTGCGAACAGAGCTGTACAGTTTTAAGCCGTCACTTTGTACTAGTGGCAGGATTCCCAGCATTTCGAGTCTCGTTTACAGGCTTTCTTTAGAACATGTGATTTGACCAATAGAGCGGTGCCGTTTACTAGCCTGTGGATTCTCTGAAAACTTCCTTGAGTGTGTCTCGCGACGTGAACACCTTCATTTTATTGCAGAATCTGCATGACATTGCTAGTCGTGTTCGACCTCATTGGCAGTTTGCTTGTCTGTGCTTCCTTACAGCTAGAGGTGCTGACCTTTCTCTGATGTAAGTATGATGCTCTTGTTATGTTATGTATAAAAATCAAAGGTGAGATCGGTGCTTATAAAGTTAGTCCGTGTCCATTTGGACCTTATGCTAAAATTGTTTGGTTTCCTTATAAAAAAAATATGTGAGCAGATCACCGATGATCTGAGTCAAAAAAAGGGGCTGAAAAGTGTTTGGAAGGGGCACTTCGCTTACCCTACTCCTCAGCATTAGAGAGCAATGAACGAGTGCCTGCCGACATTACATGCCCCTGGTATAACAGGGAATCGGGAATATTTAATAGGTTTTCAAAGTCTCAATCTCAACCGCCTTTTTCACAGTGATCGATTTGGAGTCTCAGTGCTGGACGGATGTTTAGATGAAAGGATTCGAATTTTACTGAGCGACATTGTGGAGAAACGACCAAGGTATGCATTATCTTTACCATTCATATCACGTTATACATGTCTGTTCCTTATCATTATCTATTCTTTTCCCACCATTCACTCCAAAAGACGGTGAGGTGCATTTATTCAACGAGCTCCTCATGTACAGCAGCCGATTTCGAAGGTACAATGAGGGCTCGGACTTTGTTCTACAGTGCTGTATCGTAAGCTATTTTAGGTCCTGTCTACCAATGACGAAGGCCACGTTTGTCGAGTTCGATCCATCAGGAGTTACAATGTGTACGTTCAACTGCGAGGTGAGGCGATGACGACTTTTGCACTTGCGTTTGAGAAGTTGTAGTTTCTTTCAGGATTCTCAAGCAGACGTATGTTTCGTTCCATGCGGTCATAGGGTTGTCTGTAAACAGTGCGCCAGGAGTACACCACTACGAAGATGCCCACTTTGCTATCAGCTCATCGCCAAAGCCATCTCAGGTCAGTTTCCGCTAATTTATTCACCGGGCCTGGGAACCACCTATCGGTTTTAAGGGACATGTAATGCTTGGCGAACAAGGTGGGGCCCATAGCGAATTTTTTTTCCAGATGGTGTTGAAGTGCAAATTGGAGCTGCGATTCCACGAACGGCCGCCGCATCCGAAGAAGAGCAACGACGAATCCTAGCCGAGGAGGAGATCGAACGAATAGCTGCTGCGGCTGCTAAACAAGCCAAGCTGGACGCTGAGCGTGGTAGGTTTATGGGTACTGAGGAACTAAGAAATAGAAGTAGTAACTTTGCTGTGAAAGAAGATGAGGCTTTGCCGTTTTTTTCCTCATCTTGGCGACATGCTTGAGAATGCTTCGTCCCAAATAGTGATTTCCCCAGAAAAGCTACGCGAGCTGGAGGAGTTGCGGGAGAAACTAGCTCAGTTGGAGATGGAGACGTCGTGTACAATCTGCATGGACGCTCGCCCTAGTGTGGGTCTATTTATTTTGATATTGGAGAGGGCACAGTAAAGAAATCCTCGTTTATTCAGATCGTCTTCAACTGTGGTCATACGGCATGTTCAGACTGCACTCCATTGCTAAAGTCATGCCACATTTGTCGTCAAGTGATCACAAAAAAGCAGACACTTTACGCATGATAAGAGCTCCTCCCCTATTTCCTCCGAACGCCTCCTTTCATACCTCAGTAATTGCCTAACTTCCATCCTCTCGATTGTGACTGATCTCTTCGTGATACGAATGCTCAACAGAAATGTATAGAAAAACCATTCTCTTCTCATTTGTTTCAGAGAGTTCCTTATCATTTTGGTGAAAGAGACACATCGTTGGCCAATGCCGGCAGTTGTGTCATCTGACCGCTTCGGAATAAAGGTTCCATGGAGTGATTTAGACGATGAGTGTTTTAAAGACAGCTCTGAGAACTCCAAATGAGTTCACATTTATACATGCATTATGAATTCTATCTAGAATCAATGATTTCAACGATCTCTAGACCTAACATAATCTCAGAATTGACATTCATCTGTGCTCGGACGCAGACCTGATGGTTTACTTGCGTATGAGAACTTTCCATTAAAGGCTTGGTTCGCGATAATTTTGCGGTATCTAGTTTTGGACGAGTGATGGAAGTTATGGTTCAGGGTGGCGCAAAAGTGGCAAAAAATGTGGAAATCTCCGGTTTCAAAGAAGTATAAGGCTTCAACAAAGAAGTAAAATTAGGGTTTGGACGACAATGTGATGACAGAAGATGCATGAAAAGGGTATTCGAGCTATTGCGTGCAGTTGGCTGCAATAAGCTGCCAGCATGCAAGGTGTGGGTCCCGGTGAGAATGGTGCAACCTCTACAGCTTCTACAACACCTAGTAACTCGCCCACTGTGGGTGTGTACACTTGCGAAGCCGGTTCCAGAGCCCTCTTAACGTCCTATTTTGACCGTTTTTCGACACGACAGCATCCTTTAGGCTATCATATGGGTCAAAGATTCATCCAAAGGAGTATCGCAGAAACCGCTTTTATCGCTAAGTGTGTCTTCAGCCTTGAAGAGATACTTCTCTTGGAAAGGATATGGAAGGCTGTCTAGTTCAGGAAACTAATGTGTCCCATTCGGATAACGAGTCTTCTGCTTCCTTCTGCCTTTCACAGTAGACCTCCGAACGATTTTCAATACCCCTCAAATGACTTCCTTCTCTGCTCGTATCCAAGATGTGTTTGTCCGACTGTGTTGAAAATGATTGCACAGTAAACCAATGGAATAAGCTTGGAAGCAGTTCTTACAATTTCATTGAGACTTTCTCTCTTTGATAAAATCAAAGGCATTATACTTTCATTTGTTATCTTATTACAATACAAATAACACAACGTGAAATGACTTTAATCAAACTTGAGGCGAATGACAGACTAACTTCTATCCTTTGTTTCCTTTGTTAGATTTAATCAGATTGGTTGATTAATTAGTTTAAAATCCACAAAAGAACGAAATGTAATTATGGACCAGTAATGAAAATAGTGGAAGACGTTGAACGTTTTTTGAATCAATATGCTGAACTGATTCGCTTTTGATCAGCATTCCTAATGAGGTGCTGTTATAGGTGTTACTGACATGGCTGATATTCTTGGGATGTCAAAAATGAATAATTGGAATTTCAAGCTGATTCGAGAGTTTGACAGGAGTTGTGGCTCATGTATAATCCGGTGTGAGGCTGTTTCATCCAGAGAAAATCAGAGAGGTCGTTGAGGTAGTGGATCTTCTCTCACTGGTCGAATCGAAGAGTCTTCATAACCGTCCTTGGTCCACTCGGCTGCATCTGCACTTGCGAACATGCAGAAAATCACATTCGTCAGAACCAAGATTGCTCCGTGCAAGATCAGTACCGCCGCCCATGTGGCTGCAATTCGTTATTTTTGTATTTCTATGAAAACCACATCATCGATTGTTCAATTCGTGTAATTTGCCAGCTTTTTGTCTGTTCGCCTCAACACAGCTTTCAGGGTCAGGGAGTTATCAAGAGAACCACATTTGGCGAAAAACAGGGCATCGATAAAATTTGGTATGCCAACTCAAAACAATGTTTACATTATGGTTTCAATGCTCTAGTCATTGCTCCTTAAATTAGTCCAATACACAGCACTTTGTATAGTTACGGTGTTTTAGATGGGGGTTAGCCGGGGGACGGTCAAGTCGTGCGTCCGAGGGCGCGCGCATTTGCGCGGCGAAATTCATACCTATTCTGACGACTTTAGCGCCTTTTATTTGGGCCCAATTTTGAAGTACAGTAGAACAGTAGGATCAGCTGACCCTAATTGTCTACCCTATTTCTGTACCTAACAGAAACTCAACCTCCCTTGTTTACACCGATGAGTTCTGATATGGTATCCCAATGTTTATAGTATGTACTACAAAACATGTTGCCTATTTAAACTCTATGTGGTGCATTCTCTTCACTTTTTCGTCACCGATCTTCATCGTGCTCATCGTTCGTCGGTCCAACGACCAATTGCAAGACTGTGTGTTCCAACGGAA